>CAJNOJ010000537.1:1305-48562 GCA_905250025.1 Adineta ricciae
TGGAAAAGTGAGCCGGTGCTGAGAGAAAGATAAGACGAAAATCGATGTCATATTTATAATTTTTCTCAACACCAGAAATAGTAGAAACGAGCATTGGTTCACGTTTCAGACTGGTAGGTACCATGAATTCTTCTTTAAAAACACGAAAATCCGTTTTCGATTTTAGTTGTGTTTCAATATAATCGACAGTTGCCTGAAAACCTGCTGATCCGAGAGAACGTGTGCCTCCATTCTGATCAGCGATTGTTTGTAATTTTGCTAAATGAAACATTAATTGAGTGGAGTTAACCGTATCCACCAAATGTTTTATCACCGCAGAAGTTGAAGTTGTTGCCATGATGTTTTCATTCTCCTTCTTCTTTTGATGACTAACCACACTCAACGTCACTGCTACTAGAATGAATGTTATTGTCACGATCGAAACCAAAACAGAGAGTAATATGGTATGTAAACGATTTTTCATGGGAAGATTGTCTTGCCTTGTTTTAACTTGCACATCCATACTTCGAAAAATGAGAACTTCTCAGGTCATTCTTGTAAAATATCTTATGCGATATCGTATGCACTCGCACATTATCAGCGTTGTGTCATTATATTACTCATTTTTTGTCTTTACCTAGCAAGTCAAGGATATGCATGTCATTTGATTATTAATATTTATCGGTGTAAAAATATTGACTTTGCTATTCGATCCCGTTTAAAAAATACCGTTCGGTTTGATTCCTCCAACCAGCGCCCAGAGATTCTGTTTATTTTAGCAAATATACAAAAAATGTACTAAATTCAAAAAGAACTCTTTATAATACACAGAGTACTTCAATGTCTTTATCCGTGGATTTCACCACACCGTCGTCCAAATAATACAGTCGCCGATTTCTCACATCATATTTACCCAATAAGACCATCGTTGACGAGCGAACTGTTCGAGCAATGTAGAAGTCAGTTTGTTCTTCTTTACCTACGGGTACCACGCATAATGAGAAATTATGCGAATCTGTCTGAATCCATTCATATCTTAGCTTCGGCACTGGATTTGTCAGAACTTGATAAGTTGCTGACAACCAAACGCCATTGTATTCAGTTTCCGCTCGTTTATTTTTGTCAACTAATTTCCCTGGAATAACATTTTTGTCGTCGACTTGGATACGAACTATGTAAACATGACGATCACCTTCTTGCCCGCCGATAACCGCATCTGCTGGAACTTCACCATCGCGAGCGTTTACCCAAACTGCACAGTTGCGTTTGTCAGCTGAATCCAAAACTATACAAACAAATTTTCGGTATTTGGAGTGAACCAATTGAACATACTTTTCTGCTGCACGTTATGACCTGATTTAATTGCCCAGTATTGAGCTTTTACTAATTCCTTTCGATCGTGGTACATCTTAATCACACACAAAACCATAGCTACGACTAATCCAATGTTCAATAGAAAACTGAACGTTAGCAAAAACTGCGTGGTTTGTTTAGCTAATCGTGACTTCAAATATTGTTGAACATTTACAGTTGATGGATTAATATTCGTGGTAGTATGATTGATCTGAATGTTATTATTTCCATATTTGTTTAATGAAATCAAATCTACGAAAAAAAAAAGAAATAGTTTTTTTTTGTGATACGCAATTGATTACTGACGATTTGTCTTGACATGTTTATCTGGATGTTGTGCTAGAAATGGTATTAAAGTATCTGTTGCCTGTGGTTCCTGTAGTTTGTCCATATAGTCTAAAAATACAAGCATTGAAATATATCGAATATTCGAACAAAAAACAAACTACCTTTGAGCAACTTCACAGCATCGAAACATTTGATATTTTCGAATGCAGCGATGAGTAAAGTTAAATCTTGTCCGTTGATTTTGTTTTGAGTAAACAAAGTTTCAAGCAGACTTAACGTACCATTCACTGTCAAATCATCTTGCAATCGTCGCGGTACATCATGACAGAAAAAGAAATGTAAACGCTTTCGATCGTCGTCACTAAGACAATCTTGAGTTTTTAGAAGTACACTACGTAATTCATAAGATGTCATCATTATTCGTGTATCGATAAATAACAAGAAAATAAACCATATAACGAAATCTATATTTATATCATCACAACGTTTGTTTAAAAATCGCCATTTTCTCCCATGGTAGATATTTATTCTTTAAAATAATTTCTCCCATCGGTATTTCTTTTCCCCATCATTACGTACACATACCCACTTCATGTGCAAAACGAAAGAACAGAGAAATAATGATAAAAGTGCACGACCATCGTCGATAGAACCGATGAAATAGATAGTAGATCGAAATATATGTATGTCCTAGAAGCTTCGTTAAGCGTATTTTTTTCAAAATTTCTTCACCGGAAAGATAAAATGTGTACCAATCGAAACGGAGTATGCTTTTAACGAAAAAGTCATCGCTAAAAGTCAGCACAGGGAAAGAATAGACACAATGAAAAAACACAATGTATGGGTAATTTCACATACGCTTCCCAATCGAGCACTACTGATTGTTCTTCTCTTACGAAAAAGTGTTTCATCAGTATATATATGCAACAGAAAAAAAAATGCGCATTGTTCAGAAAATACAATATTCGATTCAGTTTCAACATTTTGTTTTGACTTTGTTAAAAATGGAGAACGAAGAGATGCATGGCAGTCGTGTTTCTGAACTATTCAAATCAAAATACTTTTACATATTAGTCTGTGTAATTATCATGATTGTTGTTTCCTTCATAGCTATCCTATGTTCATTACCAAAATTAAAACAGAAAAATATTAGTAGTGAGTGTGACGATTGATTAAAGAGATATCCATCTTGGGGCGTATATTTTGATTTTTAGTGAGTCATACTCAGCGGATCGCATCTATGACTCAATCGTCTCATGTCAAAATCGAAACGATTCCATTGATAATAATGACATTCAATATTCAATTCTATCGGACTAGTCGATCGACAAATCCAATTGCGAAGTTTATTCTCGCTCATCATCCAGATGTCGTTTGTTTACAAGAAAATATCGATACCAACGGATGGAGTAGCAGTAAATTGACGCCGTTGGATTTGACTTCGGATTACACTTTTGCAGCCGAATGTCAAGCTGAAAAATTTCATGGGTACCANCGATGTCATATTTATAATTTTTCTCAACACCAGAAATAGTAGAAACGAGCATTGGTTCACGTTTCAGACTGGTAGGTACCATGAATTCTTCTTTAAAAACACGAAAATCCGTTTTCGATTTCAGTTGTGCTTCAATATAATCGACAGTTGCCTGAAAACCTGCTGATCCGAGAGAACGTGTGCCTCCATTCTGATCGGCGATTGTTTGTAATTGTGCTAAATGAAACATTAATTGAGTGGAATTAACCGTATCCACCAAATGTTTTATCACCACTGATGTTGAAGTTGTTGCCATGATGCTTTCATTCTCCTTCTTCTTTTGATAACTAACCACACTCAACGTCACTGCTACTAGAATGAATGTTATTGTCACGATCGAAACCAAAATAGAGAGTAATATGGTATGTAAACGATTTTTCATGGGAAGATTGTCTTGCCGTGTTTTAACTTGCACATCCATACTTCGAAAAATGAGAACTTTTCGGTTGATTCTTGTAAAATATCTTATACGATATCGTATGCACTCGCACATTATCAGCGTTGTGTCATTATATTACTCATTTTTTGTCTTTACCTAGCAAGTCAAGGATATGCATGTCATTTGATTATTAATATTTATCGATGTAAAAATATTGACATTGCTATTCGATCTTGTTTAAAAATACCGTTCGGTTTGATTCCTCCAACCAGCGCCTAGAGATTCTGTTTATTTCAGCAAATATACAAAAAATATACTAAATCCAAAAAGAACTCTTTACAATATACAAAGCACTTCAATGTCTTTATCCGTGGATTTCACCACACCGTCGTCCAAATAGTACAGTCGCTTATTTCTCACGTCATATTTACCCAGTAAGACCATCGTTGGCGAGCGAACTGTTCGAGCAATGTAAAAATTAGTTTGTTTTTCTTTACCTGAGGGTACCACGCATAAGGAGAGATTATGCGAATCTGTCTGAATCCATTCATATCTTAGCTTCGGCACTGGATTTGTCAGAACTTGATAAGTTGCTGACAACCAAACGCCATTGTATTCAGTTTCTGCTCGTTTATTTTTGTCAACTAATTTCCCTGGAATAACATTATTCTCGCCGACTTGGATACGAACTATGTAAACATGACGATCACCTTCTTGCCCGCCGATAATCGCATCTACTGGAACTTCACCGTCGCGAGCGTTTACCCAAACCGCGCAATTGCGTTCGTCAGCTGAATCTAAAACTACACAAACAAATTTTCAGTATTTTGAGTGAACCAATTGATCATACTTTTCTGCTGCACGTTATGAGCTGATTTAATTGCCCAGTATTGAGCATTTACTAATTCTTTTCGATCGTGGTACATCTTAATCACACACAAAACCATAGCTACGACTAATCCGATGTTCAATAGAAAACTGAACGTTAGCAAAAACTGCGTGGTTTGTTTAGATAATCGTGACTTCAAATATTGTTGAACGTTGACAGTTGATGGATTAATATTCGTGGTAGTATGATTGATCTGAATGTTATTATTTCCATATTTGTTCAATGAGATCAAATCTACGAAAAAAGAAAGAAAGAGTTTTTTGTGATATGCAATTGATTACTGACGATTTGTCTTGACACGTTTATCTGAATGCTCTGCTAGAAATGGCATTAAAGTATCTGTTGCCTGTGGTTCCTGTAACTTGGCCATATAGTCTAAAAATACAAGCATTGAAATATATCGAATATTCGAACAAAAAAACTACCTTTGAGCAACTTCACAGCATCGAAACATTTGATATTTTCGAATGCAGCGATGAGTAAGGTTAAATCTTGTTCGTTGATTTTGTTTTGAGTAAACAAGGTTTCAAGCAGACTTAACGTACCATTCACTGTCAAATCATCCTGCAGTCGTCGTGGTACATCATGACAGAAAAAGAAATGTAAACGCTTTCGATCGTCGTCACTAAGACAATCTTGAGTTTTTAAAAGTACACTACGTAATTCATAAGATGTCATCATTATTCGTGTATCGATCAATAACAAGAAAGTAAACCATATAATAAAATCTATATTTATACCATAACAGCGTTTGTTTAAAAATCGCCATTTTCTCCCATGGTAGATATTTATTCTTCAAAATAATTTCTCCCATCGGTATTCTTTTTCCCCATCGTTACGTACGTATACCCACTTCATGTGTAAAACGAAAGAACAGAGAAATAATGATAAAAGTGCATGATGGCTGTCTATCGAATCGAACCGATGAAATAGATAGTAGATCGAAATATATGTATGTCCTAGAAGCTTCGTTAAGCGTACTTTTTTCAAAATTTCTTCATCGGAAAGATAAAATGCGTACCAATCGAAACGGAATGTGCTTTTAATGAAAAACTCATCGCTGAAAATCAGCACAGGGAAAGAATAGACACAATGAAAAAATACAACGTATGGGTAATTCCACATACGCTTCCCCAATCGAGCATTAATCATTGTTCTTCTCTCGCGAAAAGTGTTTGATCAGTATATATATGCAAAAGAAAAAAAATGCGCATTGTTCAGAAAATTCAAATATTCGATTCAGTTTCAAGATTTTGTTTTGACTTTGTTAAAAATGGAGAACAAAGAGATGCATCCCAGTCGTGTTTCTGAACTATTAAAATCAAAACACTTTTACATATTAGTCTGTGTGATTATCATGGTTGTTGTTTCGCTCATAGCTATCCTATGCTCATTACCAAAATTAAAACAGAAAAATATTAGTAGTCAGTGTGACGATTGATTAAACAAATATCCATCTTGGGGCGTATATTTTGATTTTTAGTGAATCATACTCAGCGGATCGCATCTGTGAGTCAATTATCGTCTCATGTCAAAATCGAAACAATTCCATTGATAATAATGACATTCAATATTCAATTCTATCGGACTAGTCGATCGACAAATCCAATTGCGAAGTTTATTCTCGCTCATCATCCAGATGTCGTTTGTTTACAAGAAAATATCGATGCCAATGGATGGAGTAGCAGTAAATTAACGCCGTTGGATTTGACTTCGGATTACACTTTTGCAGCTGAATGTCAAGCTGAAAAATTTCATGGGCACTATTTAGCAAACACGATATATGTACTCCGGAAACATATGAAATACGTTGAAAAGCTTTCGGCGGTGAATCTGACGATATTAACAGAAACTGTGCGATGTGCAGCTGTTCTTCGTTTGTATGGTACAGTCATTGCGAACGTGCATTTGTGTGGGGGAAGATTTGATGATAAGCAATTTTGGAATTTTAAGGAACTGAAATATTTACAGTTGAAACGATTAGTTCAACAATATCATCCGGATATTATTCTAGGTGAGTAAACGAAATTGAAGTCCGAACAAGTTAGTTCTTTCGCTTTGAAATATCAGGTGATTTCAACAACGAACAGTCAAAATCAGTGGCTAAGAAGCAGTTAGATATTTATGAATTCTACAAAAATTTGAACTCTTCGGATCGATTGTTATTTGAGCATTATTACACCGCTGGATCGGTTTATTTGCAAGATCAGACAAAGTACAGTCCTGCTTATAATGAAGCAACGATCGGAGCGACCAGCATATACGGTGGCACTCCGGATTGGGTGTATGTCACATATCCATCGCGTCTTACTGGAAAAGTCGGGAAGTATGATACAATAACAACGAATTTATCAGATCATAATGCGCTGTTTATAGAATATTTGTTTGATAAAATCAATTAGAAGTTGAAAAGCATGATTTTCTCCAATAGATTAGTTGTGTTGTGTTTGAAAATAAATTTCTGATGTAATAAACTACGAATAAAACTACTATGAATTGATTCTGTTAGCATATTCGGTACGCACAAAATTGAAGACGTGTTTTATTTATTAAAGGTATTTATGTGCTGAGAAGATGGATTACAGCTTAACTAGAGTATATTTATATCATTATAAAATACCACAACACGAAGAAAATGGTGAATGTTAAATTCTCCTACGCGGACTTGTTTGAATCATTGGATGAACCATTATGGTTCGCGTCTGCAGACAAAATAAGGCTCTTAGTTTTACCTGTAAATCTGGTAACTGCATACAACATACCAGTGGTAGAAGGAATGCAATGTAATAAACGAAATATTCAGTGTAAAAACTAAACTCAACTCCAAGATTACTGAACGTTTCAAATGTATAAGCAAGCTTTACGAATAGATAGGGAACATTCAATACGAAAAAGAGTACGGATAATGATAATAGTTGAATGATCATTCGACGTTGTTTTCGCCAATTGATTGCTTGATGTGCGCGTCGTTTTGCTGAGAAAATACGTTCTAACAGACCGATATTAGAGATAATGATAATCATCGTCGGAATCGTTTGGTCAAAAATCAAACACCACCGTTGAAAGAAAACATTCTCCAGTTCACAATGACCATCAACTAGACCATACACTTGGGAATAATCATAAATATTGCTGCAGAAGCGGACAAAACATAACAGAAGATAATACAATGTTACATACAAGAAAATGATCGTTGTTGGCAGATAATGTATGAAGATGCGTTGAGTTGTTGTTCGCAGCCATTGATCGTGAAAAACAAGAATATGCCGTTCGATTGTTGCCCATGCGAAGAGCATTGTTTGAAGTGCATAACTCGCATAATCGATATAGACCCAAACAAGAGAAAAGATGGGATTTGGTACGAGAGAGGTTCCGGTAAAGTTGTAATAGATGAGCCATGGTGTGCTGGTGAAATCAGAGATGAAATTNCCATTATGGTTCGCGTCTGCAGACAAAATAAGGCTCTTAGTTTTACCTGTAAATCTGGTAACTGCAAACAACAGACCAGTGGTAGAAGGAATGCAATGTAATAAACGAAATATTCAGTATAAAAAAGTAACTCATCTCCAAGATTAATGAACGTTTCAAATGTATAAGCAAGTTTTACAAATAGATAAGGAACATTTAGTACGAAAAAGAGTACGGATAATGATAATAGTTGAATGATCATTCGACGTTGTTTTCGCCAGTTGATTGCTTGATGTGCGCGTCGTTTTGCTGAGAAAATCCGCTCTAACAGACCGATATGAGAGATAATGATAATCATCGTCGGAATAGTTTGGTCAAAAATCAAACACCAACGTTGAAAGAAAACATTCTCCAGTTCACAATGACCATCAGCTAGACCATACACTTGTGAATAATCATAAACATTGCTGCAGAAGGGGACAAAACATAAGAGAAGATAATACAATGTTACATACAAGAAAATGGTCGTTGTTGGTAGATAATGAATGAAAATGCGTTGAGTTGTTGTTCGCAGCCATTGATCGTGAAAAACAAGAATATGCCGTTCGATTGTTGCCCATGCGAAGAGCATTGTTTGAAGTGCATAACTCGCATAATCGATATAGACCCAAACAAGAGAAAAGATGGGATTTGGTACGAGAGAGATTCCGGTAAAGTTGTAATAGATGAGCCATGGTGTGCTGGTGAAATCAGAGATGAAATTGGTGAAGAGAATAATGATGATGATGTGATTGTTGAGTGCTTGTCGAAGTGTTCGCTCGAAAAGAAGATGATAGAGAACAAAGATAGATGTGAATATGGCGATGATGTTTGGAATCAAGTAGAGATAAGCTTGAACTGTTGGAGAGAAGATCGTTGGTGAATAAGATGAACTTTCATTGACGTTTAACATACTGAATGAACGAGTTATAGAACAGAGAGGTCGTTTTTTATTTCATATATAATATCTCCTAAGGAGGTAATTATAATGCATTAATATCGGATTATAAAATGTCGTGAAAACGCAACTTTCAACCATTTCAGTGTTCCTTTTCATAGATTTTCGACTATATCGCATTTTATAATTTCATACATGGCTTCACGTTTAAAAAAAAATTGTCCAAATATAGAACATCCTAAGAGAATTACTTTCTTTTAATTATAATCTCTATACTCCATTAGCACAGTTAAAATCTGAGATGACTGCAGGCGTTACCATTGTGCTCGTCTCTATAGTCATACATGCTTCAAGGTGCACGGTCTTTTAATTTGAGAACACATCAGTTCAGGTTTTCTCGATGGATGATACCTATACGCCGAAGTTGAGTTCGAAGAAATATACGTGCCGACAATTTCAGTTTGTTCTTTAGATAGTGGTGTAATTGAGTCAATTTAATTATTTATGTTCATGAAATACTCGAAACTATAAACCGAGTGTTGTGGATGGTGTCAAAAGAAGAGCACTAATGAGGTGCTGTTCAAGAGCATCATCATGAGCTAATCTAATAAGAAGTTATGCAGACGATGGCGTACTATTTTAAATAATAAAATCAAGAAAAATAATTGAAAATGGTAGTGTGAATACAGACATTTGTTTTTAACTCAGAACAGAACTGATACGTACGAAAATAACAATCATTCTATCACTTTCATTCAGGGTAATCATGAACATTTGCTTCAATCTAGTGCGACTTCTCGATATTGAAAGCAAGTAAATAAGACTTTCAGGAAGTAAAACAGTGCTGTTTGTACCAATCGATAACAATTGACGTATGGTTATAATTAAGATTTGGTCGCTTAATGATCATCCGGAAAAGATCAGGAGATTTTCAATGATTTAATCAGCGCATGCGCTGGCTCGTGCACACGCTTTACAATCACATTCATTTAGTGAAACCTAGTCAGTTTTCTTTTTGTGTTTAAAAAAGAACATCGCGAATAATTCCGATCGTATCTCACACAAAAGGGTTTTTTCTCAGTTATTGAAGTTTCAGCAGTGATAAAAGGGAAAAAATGGTGACGTCAAATCATGTTTCAGCTTGTGAAAACCAAGCAAAGACTGATAAAAGTTAACATCCACAACAGCTTCTTATCACATGTTCTTCAGAACTACATTTCGCGCTGTTTTGCATATTGAGACATCGTAGAGTAATCTGAATTTCTATGACATCTGATTAGATTGACATACTGTTTAGTCAAAAACTAAATGAGCAAAAAATTATCGATTATCGTGAAATTTCAATCGGTATCATTTTTTTTTCTCCGTTCTTATCCAAAGTGTGGACCTTTTCTACTGCATACTATAATCGACTTTAGATTTTCACAATGGGATCAGGTTATCAAACGATCGATGTTATAGTTTCATCTGTTGATTCACAAAATTCATCTATTGCAGCAGTAATCGACCGAATCAAAATAAGTCAAGAATTAGAGAAGAAACTGGACGAAGTACATCCGAAAAGAGCTCCAGAGCTATTTATGTATTGTAAGTATCCACGAGCCGTTGTGATGATTGATTATACATTAGACGAAGCGATACTAACCTATCGTAAATTGTTTAATTCAACACTGGACGAGAAACCTTCGAAATGTGATACAAGTAAATTATTAGATCGAATCGATCAGTCAACATTCGATTTCTGTAAAGTTATTGTCGATTTTGGCGGTGGATTTAAAACTGAGCATTTACATCTGACTCAATGTGCTTTTCCAGACGCTATCATCTACTCAGTCGATATTCTCTATGAAGATCTTGATTTATTGGTTTGCCGCATAAATGATGATGAAAGGAAATTATGTCTAGTACCCGTCTTTCATTGTATTAAAGAAACCATCAGGATTCAACTGATTACATTTTTACAGCGAGAACTGCAAAACTTCTCATCTGTTCGTACCAGTATAGATATATGGAAATTCGAATTTGACCGTACAATCGATCATTTACAAATTTACGATCCATACGCAGAGATTCTTGGATTAGGAAAAATTCGTTTTGTCGACACAATTGATAAATGTGAAATCAGGCCATGTACTTTGTTTATGGCTTATAATACCTATCATGCAACACCGTCTGTTGATTCACTTGTCTCAAATGGTTTAGTAGATCGTCATCATACCACAATTGATATCGAACATGCTGTGTACAAATTCAATCTATTGAAATACGACAAAAAATCTCTTGCTACTTATATTTATAATCCAAAGTGGGCTGATGCACGTAATCAATTAGCTCTATTGAGCTCGATTATCGGTAGAAGATTAGAATTATCCTATTCATTACCAAAACTATCGAAAACTCGTTGGCTTGATGATGGTATGATCGCACAACTATTGAATGGAAAACCATCCAAAGCTGTTACTAGTGGCCAAGATCGTTCAATACCATATCTATTTGGCTTAACGCAAGATTTTTATTCATTTATACTTGACAACAGATCTACCAGTATAGATTATATTGATTGTGTTGATCTCAGTTCACGATTAAGTAAGGATGATTTGAGCACGATGTCACCATCTATGGTTCAACAATGTATCGAACAACATCTTGGATATCCATGGAAAAATCCGATCACGGCGAACACATTTGCAAAAGTATTCGCTCAAGAATGCCTGTATGACATCTTAGGACCGATTACTAACCTTCATATTCATGTTGATTCTGACGATGCGTTACTATATTCTTATGAATTTATCAATCAATTAAAAATTGAAAATCCAACTATTGAAATTGAAGTTTCGTTTGATGATACACTAACTGAAAAAATCTACCAGTCAACCATCATTTTAACATTTGCATGTAATGGAAATTATGTTTTAGTGTATGTTGAGCTTGATTGTTTTCTTCGATATATTTCCACCTGTCAATCATTAGAAGAAATTCAAACAAAGATCGAATCATCGGTACTATTTGATTCTAAATTAGATTATGGCCAAGCGATAAAATGGCATCGAAATCTTTCGTTTGTTTATGCGGCTTTTCACGAAGGGTCAAATTTCGAACAAAATCAAGAAATGATTTTATCGAAAGGTTTAAATGAGTTAAAGTTTGTAACAAAACCTATTTCGTTTCTTCACCAGTGGAAACCGCCGCAATGTCGTAAAAACCAAGCTGTTCTACATTTTGATTTGTCAACATATATTCGTGATTGGAAAACTATTCCAGAAAAATATCAACAATTCGATCAATGGATTTGGGATGAAGACAAAGGAATATATACCGGACCATTCATAACTTTGTATCCAAATACATCAAATTATTGCATTGATAGATATCCTCGGCCTAATCTGAACACAAATGTTACGGGAATTTATAATCTACTTTGCAATAATATGTTAGTACTCTTTAAATGGCGAAGCTTTTTGCTGTGGAATTCCCACATGCAATGACTATCTTGAATAATATAACTCATAATAAACAATATATCTTCCAACCGATTTAGAGCATTACCGAGTTCGAAAGACAGTCAAACATAGAGTATGTGGGTTAGGTTCTTTGTTTTGTGAGAAAATAAGCCATCTGTTTCTCTTGATTCATGAAAAATATTCACTCTAACATAGCTATTGTCTTAATCGAGAGACTATAAATAATCGAAACATGTCGATCAGATAGCGCTATTGAAATTTTGACAAAAATGCACAAAATATTTGCAATTTTCCCGCTTGTTGCTGTAATTGTTGCCGACATGTACCTGCATTTGCTGAGTGGGACCCTTTCTGCTGCCGCGTTGCAGGACGTGGTCGTTGTTAATTTGAAATAACATCGGATCATGTTTTATTAACACCAATTTACAACATGAACGTGATCGTCTCTTTCTCTTGAAGATAAATATCAGAAATATTTTATTTTTTCTTTGTGAATATTTGTTCAGTTCGAACAAAATCCACCATGAACGATTGAAAAGAGAAGAAAACGGTATTTGGAATAATACGCGACGTATTTACCTTTGAAGAAACAAGAGAAACAATCAGATGTATGATATATTGTAGAACCTTCCACAGAAGAAGCATGCCATAGAAAATTTCAGTAGAAAAAATTTATATATACAAGAAATATTCCATGTTCTTGTAAAAAGGCACGTTTTCCATAGATTCATTTGATATAAAACTTAGCAAGAATGATTTTCTACATTCTAATGCTTGAGATGTCTGTGAAGATCCATGGATTATTCCATTTATACCACACCAATTCGCCTGATAATAAAGATTGTTTATATTCCTTTACAAGTAACAATATCACGAACGAATGGCAATTAATATCATATTGTATTCGAGATGATATGGCAAATTCCGGGAATAATAATGATAATGATAACTATTGTCATGGTGATCGATATTACACATTTGAAAAATTGAAACTAACAAATGTCGATAGTTACGATTTGTATCGATGGAGTGCATCAATTGAAACGATTGATGAGTATGAAAAGTATTTAACAGGTGTTGATTTCTCGTTTGGTAATCATTCTTATTGTAATTGTTCAGGTACTGTGAAGATTGTAAATTTCATCGATTAGACAAAAAAGGAGAAACTTTTGCTTTAGAGAATTGGTTTGGCGTTCGATGTCAGTATTCATTTGATACAAGATTTTCGTTTGAGAATATAATCGAACATCAATTTAAAGAAAAAGAGTCATTAGCAAAGCAATATGATGTCGTCAATGATGAATTTCTGTTAACATGTTACAAAGGACTTCGTTGCCATTCGACAATTTGTCTTGATTGGAGAGAAATCTGTGATGGAATTTACAATTGTGAACATGGTGAAGACGAACCCAATGAATGTTTTCTACTTGAATTGAATCAATGTGCAACGGATGAATATCGTTGCCGTAATGGAATGTGCATTCCGCGGAATTTCCTTCTGGATTTCAGCTCTGATTGTTCTGATTTGAGTGATGAGCATGAAACATATCACCTACGGCTTGACAATTCGTTGTGTTCATTTACAGCAGAGCTTTCATGTGATTTTCGTTCGTGTAATTCACATGAGATTTCATGTGGAGATGGACAATGCCAAAAGATCAGTCAGCGTTGTAATAATGGTCACGATTTATTTCTTCGTTATAATATCTTAGCAATACCGTCTAACACTAGTTTTCAATGTTGGTTTTTAATGTTATGTATGACGGGTGAAGTCAATACAAATCTAATGGGTTATAATTATCATGATTGTTTATCTTCAGATGATTCAGCAGATAAATATACATTTTTTGATTCTTTTCGAAAGATTTGTCCCAGTTCGTTTTGGTTTCAATCAGAAGTGAATTCTGTTTATCCCTTCATTCGATATTTCTATTCAAATATGACGAATCACAATAAGAACTGGTGGATACCAACGCATATTTGCTATAATCAAAGTCAATGTCCTAGACTCTCTTTTCCTAATTCATCCTTAATCAATGGTCTTTTATGCGTTAAAACAAAATTCTCTGACGGTTTGAATGACGGATCGGAACAAATACGGTTAACGTTTTCGTCATGTCGAGCATTACCAGAATCGGTATTAAATCACGCAACTATTCCCTATCTATTTTACTGCAATCAATCGATGAAATATATTTCGAAGCATCGAGTGGGAGATGAACATGTTGATTGTGTTCATAAAGATGATGAATACGAGAATATCGATTGGACAATAATCAACAATTTGAATTTAACCGACCGCTTTCAATGTCCACAAACGAGTGATTGGCTACCAAGTGTATTGGCTGTTGATCACCTTTGCCATAAGGAATCTGTTCAATCGAGTCTTGGCAGATGTAAAATGGCTTCCGATATAATATGTCGCTATCTGCGCGGGTTATACACCCCATCGATACGGTATACTTTCCGAGAAAATTGCAATTACCGTCAAATATTGGATCATTCAATTGCCAATGAAACAGATGAGACAAGTTGTGAAGAATGGCGTTCATATCGTTGTGATAGTTTTTGGGATACAAAGAATGGCGAAGATGAATTAAATTGTTCAAATACGATCTTCTCTTATATAACACACCAAGTTTTCAAATGTAACGCAAATCAACATTATTGCGCACATCGAAATAGCACAATTAGTTGTTTATCAAAAGATCGTGCAGGAAATGGCATTATTGATTGTTTAGGAGGGACTGATGAAGCAACAATAAACTTTCCGAGTGTTCTTTCAAATTTTCTATGTTCTAACAGTCAGTCTATAGTACCACACAGGCTTTGTGATAAACTCAATCATTGTCCGGAAGGCGACGATGAATTAATCTGTCCATGGATATCGAATGCCACGAATGCGACTCGAAACCAATTTGTATGCAAAAATAAACTGAACATTTTACGAAATAAAATTTGTGATAATATTATCGATTGTCAACCAGATGGCGAAGATGAATGGTTTTGTACTTTCAAACATGAGAGAACATTACGCTTTTCGTTCGACCGACTTGAAGAGTATCCGCATCAAATTTCAACACGAACATTCTCTCAAACCACGGACAAAACTATTACGGTTGATTTTCATTCCTTTGAACCTCAACAACACAAACATAACCAATTAAGTTTACTTAGCAAATGGTTTTGTAACCGTGGTATTATCATAAAAAAACGATCATCTGATCTCGGATGTCTTTGCCCACCTAGCTATTACGGTTCACGCTGTCAATATCAATCTGAACGGTTATTAATTACGTTAAGAACCACTCGACCAGCTAATCTGAATGGACATGAAAACAAAGAAAATGCTATTCGATTAGTTGCTTGTTTAGCATTTAACGATACAATAGCTGATTGTGAAGATATCATTCATGTGCCAATGATGAAGCAAATGTTTTATTTGATTTATCCACGTCCACCACCAAAACAGCGTGGCCATTGGACTGTTCGTCTTCATGCTTATTCTATTACAAGATTTACTGTTGATTATATATCGTCATGGTTATTTGATGTGCCGTTTAGTTTCCTTCCGGTTAATCGATTGGTTTTAGACTTATTCTTAACAGAACAAGAAAGTTGTAATACACTCTCTTGCAACCATGGTTATTGTCGAAAATATCTCAATTTACCTTATAGAGAATACTGTCAATGTCAGCCAAATTGGTTCGGCAAATCTTGTAATATCAGTTCCGATTGTTCATGTGCAAACGGAGGAAGTTGTGTACATAAATTCGCATGTGCATGTCCTCTTGGAAGAATAGGCGATGAATGTTATGGATTACTCAATTCCTGTCATAATATAAAATGTGAGAACGGTGGTAGATGTTTACCAATGGACGAACGATTACCAGAAAAGTATATTTGTTCATGTCGTGATGGTTATCATGGATCTTCGTGTGAGTTAACTGACGGACAAGTGGATATTTATTTTTCCAAAACTTTTCGCTTAAATAAATATTCATCGAAACCGACAATAATTGTCTATTTTCTCGAATTAAATAATAATTCATTTGGCTTTTTATCGATTGCAAATCGACTTTTATATAAGCAAATACAATTAAACAATTTACTTCGTGTTTATAATACAAATCATCGATATTTATCATCATTCATCCTTCTCGAAATCATTTTCAAACCAAATCATCGTGGTTTCTACATAGCAGGTATTCTTAAACAGACAATGACAAATGTGACAACAAGTATCGACAATTCCAATCATTGTCCGCATATCAATGATATCCTGTTCAATAAAACAATACGTAATATGCCATTGGCTAAGCGCGTCAAGTACTACGGACATCTCTGTCAGCGAAATCATCACATGATTTGTTTTGTGGATGAAGTTCACCTATGTTTCTGTGATAAATATCGCGATCCGGATTGTCTTGTATTTCAACGTGAGACAACTGAATGTAAAACAAATTATTGTCAGAACAATGGGCAATGTGCGCAAAATGAATTTAACGGCATTTGGGATTTTAGCTGTGTGTGTAACGAATGTATTTACGGATCATTGTGTCATTTAACAGCATCGCAATATATATTTTCATTCGATATGATCATTGGTCAAGATATTCTTGCGAATCAGTTGTTAACCAGCCAACCATTGGTAATTCAAATTGTGTTATCGATTCTTATTTTAATGTTTATCATTGGAATTCTATCAAATGGTGTATCTTTTATTGTTTTCAAGCAAAAACAAATACAGAAGACTGGGTGCAGCATATATTTGTTGTATTTACCTATCATTGGTCAGTTGGGATTATTATTTTTAATTGGTCGCTTTTCCTATCTTTTAAAAACGCAAATATCGTATGTTAATAATCGATCAATTGCTCAGTGGAGTTGTGTCATACTCGAATACTTTATAAACATCTGTCCAATGCTTTTTGATTGGCTTATCACCTGTGTGGCAATAGAAAGATGTATTAATGTTATCAAAGGTGTTTCGTTCAATAAATCTAAGAGTGTTTGGTGGGCGAAACGAATTGTTTTAATTCTTACGATCATTATTTTGATCAGTTCGTCGTATGAGCCTTTTATTCGACAAATAATCGATGATCCTCGATTAGTAAATCGTCATACATGGTGTGTGATTATATTCCCTTCGCGTTGGATCGAGTATTATCGATTAACAGTGAATCTTATCAACCTCATTATTCCAGGTATGGTCAATTTTATTGTGACATTATTTCTTTTGCATCGCACAACAAAGATGAAACAAGTTGTAGCTAGAAGTCAACATGACAAGGGATATTGGGCATGTTTAAAGCGACAACTTCCTTTGTATGGAAGTCCGATATTGCTGATTATATTTAGTCTCATGCGTTTGATCTTTTCTTTTACATTGGTTTGTATAACTGATCAATGGCAAAAATATGTCTTTTTAACAGCTTATCTGATTTCATTTTGCCCATTAATGATGACATTTCCGATTTTTGTCTTACCTGCGGAAATTTACAAAACAGAATTTCGAAGTTTGGTGCAACAAACGAAAAAATTATTCAAATTCAGACGAAACTAACAGAAAATCTTTTAAAACTATCGCATGTTTTTCATGATATCTTTTTTCAACATGTTGAACCATGTGTTGACAGGTTTAAAATTTAATAAATATAACAAAACACGCGGGTGATACGAGTGAGTTAATCAAAAAACTAAATCAGATGTTTAAAAGTTATCAAAAATATGATTTAGAAATACAAATCGAATTTGTGTTGTCAACAAATTTGATTATTCGCAACTAATTTTAATGATAGCTCCATGAACACAGCTTCCGCCCATTTTCCGGCACGCCGCTGCATTGCACGTGCTACAAATAGCCATTGGTTCCGATGGTGTGCTATACTCCGACCAGTTTAAACACTCACAGCGACAAGTGTGAAGATGAGCTTGATCGGCATGAATCGAAAATAACGATAAAATAAAGATCAGAATCAATATAATACTATGCTTCATTTTCGAATGATTTTAATGACAGCGAAAAGTAAAATATTTATTATTCTACGTTGTACTGGTGAGAGTGAAGACACACGGTTTTATAAAGAATGGCATGACGAATCAATATATTACTGGCTTTATCGGATAAGATAGCAGTTAAAAATATTTACTCGTTATATTTTTCTATTTGATATCATCGTACAGAAACGAAGAAGGGAATTGTATGTTAGCCGAACAATTGCGTTGAATATTGTTCTTTCAATTAAAATAAATCTCAGTAGAATTTCCAACAATATTTTTCTTGTTGTCATCTGTTGAACTATCAGTAAATAAAACACCGCTTTGTATTTCCCATGCTTTCTGTTGACGAGTCGGCTATGTGTATAAATATCCAAAGCTGTTCCTAAATATTTGAATGTTAATGATAAGACCAAACTAATCTTGCTCGTTGACGTCAGCCGAAAGGCAGTGAACAAATGACAGGTTCTCCTGTATACCTATTTCACATGTAAATCCATCGTAGTTTGATAAGAGAAACTTCACCAGTGAAGGTAATTATCACGCTCTATATATCGAATCTGTTGGAAAACCCCTCGTCGATACAAACTATCAGAGCGAATGGAACTTTGACTGTGAAGTCAGTGAAAAAATATGAATTCAACCCAATGGCTAAAGAAGTATGTGCTACAGTCGAATTCATTACACAATCGCGGCAAAATATCCTTTTGAAAATTAATGCTATATCCAGAAAGATACTGATATAATTAGAGCTTGTATACCTTACGAAATATTTCGTAAACCAGACTATCGTTCAGTGAAAGAAAAAAATTTTGTTGAGGAACTCTAGGCATTTTCTGTTTTGTTTTAGATTTAGAAACTTCATCTAGTAATTATAATCCTGGTAATAACCGTTTAAGTAATGAATCAGTCAAGTAATTTGGAAATGAGCACAAAAGAACTTTACCCATCTTGTGCTGTAGCGGTGTTTTTGTCCTTGGTTACACTTATTCTTGGAATATTCATAATCATCGTTGTTTACCGATCGAAAAGGACTCTTCACACATGCAGACACATTCTAATGTGTAATTCTTCAGTCGCATTGATTTTTTACAGCGTGGTACAAGACATTGACTATCTTTATCTCGTTTTATTAACATGGCAAACAAGTGACATGAGTTGTCGATGGCGTGCTTTCTTTACTTATATGTCAATAGTTGCTATAGCCTATTCGTATTTGATACAAACACTCTCTCGCTTCTTCTTCATTGTTTTTGCGACTAAGTATCCAATTTTGATTACGAAGAAGACCCATTGGATAATGATCTTGATTAATTGGGTGGCAGCGGTATTGATGTCTCTCGGATCGCTTATAACGAATGATATTCATTTTATTCCGAACTCTTTGTGTTGGGTTCCGCTCTCTGCAACATTACATGTTATTCTCGGATTAGCGGCTCATTACGGTTTTCCACTCTTTTCAATTTTTGGTATGTATATTTTCATATACTGTAAAATGAAAAGGAGCCGAAATAGCCTAGGAAGTCGTACGAGTTCGAACAACAATCGGCAAATGGAAGTCATAGTACTTCGAAATATTCTAATTATGATTGTTGTGTTTCTAATCAGTGGTGTGCCCAACGTGATGTTTATGTTTACCGCGATGAAACTCTTCTACTTAACTGCAATTATAACGTGGCCGTTCTGTGCTGCAGCCATTCAAGTCTGCGCGATTGTCCTCGACCGAGATCTTTACAAAGTCGTTCATGGGATACTCGTGTGTCGGAGATCAATTTCACCGACTAGAAATATATAGGAAAAGTTGGAATTGTTGACGTCAGACAACGTATACGATTATGGATGCAGAATGCCCTATATCGATTATCTCATGAAAACCGTGATTATAAGGACTCATAATTGTACAGATTTCAATCCTTTGCTTTGTTTTATAATGAGTGGCGTCGGTTGTGTTAAAAATGTCATAGGCAGGTGTTATTCATCGACGTTACTGACAGGCAATTTATAAAGAGGAAATTCCGATTTACTTTTAATATATAAAGTAAAAAAAAACATAATTAAAAAACAGCATGAAGTTTTCTCAATTTAAAATTAATATTGACAACGTTTTTTTTTAACTTGAGAAATACTATCAGCTGCCGAGAGAAGGAAATAGAACTATAAGGTAGTTTTCTGCAGAATGCTTTCCGTAAGTGTATATGGCGTGCGCAGTTTTTTCATTATAATATCTTACGCATAATTTTCACATATCATGTCCGACATCAACTCAAATCTATCCGACAATTTCTATGACAATGAAGATTATTATCCCGATGCAGTTATTCCCGGAACCGTTCGAATGATTCTACTGATTGCATTCATCATACCTTCTCTTCTTTGTTACCTTTTCGTCATTGTTTGTACTCTTGTCAAAAAGTCACTTCGCTCCGCTCCAAATAACTACGTCATGTTGTTCATGTTATTCACCTCTTTGCTTGTTGTTGGTACGGATATTCCATGGGCGATTTACTGTTATCATCAGTACACCGTATTAATCAAGTCACCGATGTTTTGCTTAGTCTGGTGGTTTATTGATGCTTTTGGTTTATATACATCTCAAGTACTAACTGCATGGGCAACTTTGGAACGACACATTTTGATATTTCATAGTCATTTCTACAATCGAAAACGGGTGATGATTTGCTGTCATTACCTTGCACCGATTGTTTTGTTACTGTACATGCTGATATTTTACATCTACGTTATATTTCTCTTGCCATGTGAAACTCGTTGGCAACTAGATGGGAATTTATGTTACGAGCCATGTTATTTTAGCGACTATGTTTTTGGTCTTTGGGAAACAATATTACACGGCATGATAACAACGATATTTATTATTATATTTAGCAGTTTACTCATCATTCGAGTCTGTCGATCGAGGCGTCGCCTACAGCAATCAGTTCATTGGGGAAAATATCGTCGCATGTTTTTCCAATTGATTTCAATATCTGCACTATATTTATCGATCAATTTTCCAATTTGCATTGTTTACATATTTCATTATACTTCGGATTTAAGCTGGACCTACGCGTCAATACAAGTTCTCTCGTTTCTGAATTATTTCATTCCTCTTCTTCTTCCATTTGTGTGTCTAACATCGCGTGGAGGTATCGTGATCAGTATAAAGCAAATTTTGAAGCGGCAGAAGAATCGACGAGTTGACATTCACAGTTAACTTGCGATTAAGTCATATGCTGTGCGATCATATCTCTCGTACTTGACATAATCATTGCCGCTTAATCTTATGCTCTTCACCTTTATTAGAACGGTCTGAATGAGAGTTTTTCTACGGATGAGCGAAGCAAAAATGGATTTGTATTTAAAAAAATAAAAATATTATGGCCAGCCATGCATTCGTATTCCTAGTTGTCGTAGTTTCGTGAACAAGACGTACGACTGACTCAATGGGTCTGGAGGAGGTCGCCAAAAAGCTCGCATTTCGTTGACTAAGACATGATGCTCGAAAAACAATTCATCGATTAATGAATGAATAGCTGAATCGTTGACGATTTGATCTATTAAGGTTCTTTCCACATCGAATGTGTCGATATCCACTTTCACGATCACATGATCTTCTGGCTTAGCAATCTTTTGTAGAGTAAACCAAGGATTGAATTTTCCAGTCACTGTGCAGCCAGTATTGATAAGAGTATACACTGGAAAAACGTCTTCAGGTAGTTGTTCCCATGCAACTGTTGCATTTAATACCCGGGCTTCGAAAGCTATGATTCGATCAAAGTTTAAGTCTAAACGTTTGTAATATTCATAAAACCATCGAGTAGAAGTCGTATCAATGTCGACATTCTTTCCAAATTCGCTACTTCCCAAATCGAATAATATCAGCTTTCCATTACTTCGATTTCCTATTGTAAGTGATGCGTTCATTTTTGATCGACCGTGCATCCAAGGATGTACGTTAGATTTGGAGTATGTCATTATAAAATCTTTAGTTGACATGACCTGCTGTTGTGATAATGGTGACGAGATGTAAAATGGAGCCGAAATTGAGAGGAGAATATGTCGTTTTGATAGGAGAACAGCGCCGTTATACAGCGATGGCGGTACTCGGGATGCATCGAGACGTGAACATATCGTCAAAGGATCTCTTAATAAACCTACTAGTGGCTCAATGAGTTGAAAAACTTCTATTCCATCGGAATACGTCTTTGTACGCGAATTGAAGCATCGTTGTCGATAAAACATTCGAGAGAAGACTTCATCATTAACGTATTGTTCATCATGTTGTTGGCTTTTTCCAATCTTTTGTAATTCAACCAATCGTTTCATCAATAACACCGTTTTATCCACATTATTTCCTGTCGTGAGGGTGCTGCAAACTTTATTTTGCAATTCTTCTATATTATCATACCACATACGTTCCCATGCACTAGGAGTGTAATTAACAAAATACCAATGGCATTTCTTTTCGAATGTTTGCTCCTTTGTCAAACAATACGATTCACATTGCGAGTCATTTTCCGCAAATAGAGTATACTTCGCATTGTTATAACTGAACTTCGTGTACATAAAAACTAAAGATAACAACATGAGTGCGATTACCAGTATGATTGCCGATCGACGTAACCACGTTCCATGTACAGGCTCTTTTTGGGACATTGGATTGACCCTCTTATTTGCAATTTATAAAGCAATTTCTAGAATAATAAAAAGAAAGATTTCATTTTTTGTACCGAACATACAATTGCATTGACAAAGAATGAAAGAAATCCTTGAAGTGGTTCCTTTCTTTTCTGAAAGAAAAAGCGACTCGAAGACAATGCGTTGTTTGAAATGAATGACGGTTGTTGATGTATGAAACGCCTTTGCGGGCATAGAACGTGTTTCTTATTTCTGTCTCAAAACATCAAGCTGCAAAACAACGCGCTCGTCGTCAGTAGATGTTATTTTTAAGTGAACAACCGACCTCCAAAAAAAATAACAAACGTCCTAGTAAATTTGAAAAACGTGTGTGAAGTAGTGATAGATCGGACGATGCGTGAAGCGAAACACGTTCGCTTTCGTTTCCTTCGTAGTCGTGATGGGGTTATAGTCATTTATTTCTCTTTCCTACGACTATAGTCGTAAGAGACAGCGGCAGAACGCAGGAGTGTTGTAGCGATAATAATGTCGTTCGTCTCTTTCTGTTCTTTATTCTCTCACCTCTATGTCATACTATCTCCGGGTCATCTCTCTCTCTTTCCTCTTTATATAAGCGCGTGTTTTATTATGAAATTGGGACATTCTGGTCATATAGAGTAGTCAATAAACATCTATACTGCGAGAAGCGGTTAGCTACTCAACCAGTTTGTCGTTACAAGTGTATCAATTCTTAACGGCATACGTTTCTTACGTAAAAAAAGCTGTTCTTTTTGTCATCCAGAAACAATGTTAAAAAAGTATTCCCCTTCTACATATTTTAGTGAATTTCATTCGCGTTGTGTTGTCACTCATTTCATATTAAAATACATAACATATGTAGTCTACAAGGCAAAAATGATACCAAGCTCATAATTTATGCTGATTTTCCAGGTCAACCAATCCGACGTCGGTTTCGACGAAATCCAATAAAATAGGGTAAATCTTGCGGAATCTTTTTGATCCTTTTCACAAACCTTTATGATATCGGTGGCAAAAGATCTCATTAAAGATTTCCATGCAGTTTCTTCTGGGAAAGTAAATTTATATTGCCATGTTACGTCCAGCCCGGCAACTGTTGAAACAAATTTAGTTATAAACAAATGTTAAGGAATATTATATATAACATTTCATAGGGAATTATCCACTATGTTTTCTGTTCAGTTCTCTCATACCTACACAGATGTATTGTTCGTTCTTCTGACCTCCGTATATATTTCACTGTTTTTTCCTGTGATTCATGGCTGCATGTGATAGTACATGTATTTTTCAATATTATTGTATTGGAAATATCCGTTGGTCTGAAATATGTGTACGGAACACATTTCGTAGTTTCTGCGTATGCGCCTCATTTTTTCAACAACCTTTCTTAATCGTTGTCAAACAATAAACTTTCATTACTTCAACAGAACGGATGTGACAAACAACAATCTATCTTTGCGAGGTACTCCTATTCTATGATGTACATCAGAAGTCTCATACCATCCAAAGCGCTCGTTTCTACCTTCAAAAACAGAGAATACATCCTATTCCGCAATGTTGAACATTTAGCAATTAGTTTCGCATCCGGAACCCATTCCCACCGATTCCGGAATTTCATCTTTCACCATCATAGGTGCTTCGGAATTCGGTCACGCAGTTCTTACAAATTCCTAATCTTTCCAGAATTCCTGGTGGTTCCGGAATTCCATCATTGCTCATAGGTGGCCATTTCTTATTCTGGATGATTGAACCAAATCTCAAAGCGGAATTCCTAGCAATCCCGTCTTCCACTGATTTCTGCAATTCCGTAACGGAATGACACTCACACCCTTCACCATCACGTATACCCCCTCAAACACACCCTCACCCTCAGATTGCGTCGGATTTGTTGACCTGGGGTGAAGATCTGAATGGCTTCATTTTGTCGATTGAAAGGTACTGAAGCAGGTGTTCAGCTGGCGTGAGTAAAGATACTATGATTAAAGTTTTGTTCGTAAATAGTTTTCAAATCAATGGTCTTACCGGTTTGTATCATGTTGGAGTCTTATTGAAATAATAGTTCTTGGTCGCTGGAATATTTAGGTATCGGTTTTATGACAATAACTATCAAACTTTCTTTCAAAGGAGAGTTAGGAAGCAAGTAGAAAGTTTTTCTCTAATTTTACAGGCGTGGATATTAATCATCGCAGGTTGTTGGAGATGTATGAATTACTATAACGAGTAACAAAACGATATTCATATCACATTCATTGTACATAATTCGTTCAGTGTACTTCTAATGAGACATATAGTAGCTTATTTACTAGGCGCATGCTTTTTATTGGATAAAGTAAATATTCAGATACGTCAGCATTGCTGTGCAAGCTAACGCCAATGAATTAGTAGAGTAATGTTTATGTTATCTAAAGATTGGATAAAGAATGTGTTCCTTATGTGTTGCGGTAACCTATATATACAATCGAAAATGAATTAAGATAGTTACCGTTTACCTTTATTTCATTGTATGTCATTCTGCTTTGCATATTTGCTAAAAGATTATTTCACCATCGGAATTTATCGATTCAAGTTACTAGGATCCGATCGGTACCCACTGTCGGATTTTATCGGCCCAAGTTAATTGGATTTGATGTCCTGGGTATTAGAAGTACATAGCATAAGACTAACTTTCAAGTCCGATTTCAACTGTACTTCTGGTTCTTATTAGATGACACAGACGTTCAAGGTTATAGAAGATCTAAACAAACAAATTGACATTGTAAAAAGTTTCTAAACACGAAATATGATAGTCAAATCATTCGTGAAGAGAGAATATGAAGATATGAATGTGTATATGATCCTAGTTGATATTGCTCACGCCCTCACCCTATATTCGATTGGTTATACGATATCCTTACAAGATTGGGATGAGGGTTTCTTTTCATCCTTAGAACTTCATTTAAATGAGTAGATACTACAACAAGATGCGCCTACGACTGAAAAACACACTATTTAACCATGATAATCGTTCTGAAATATTGCACTTTGTACTCATTAGAAAAGAAATCCCTATTGCCTTTAGCACCAGATCAGTTGAATATTAATCCACAAAAATGACTCTAATCTACCTGAATATTATACTGCTTGATGAAAAATGATCATCAGATAAATCTATACGAGTGGCACTATATTATTGACGGTCATTTCGAGAAGATATATCACGCTTTCCTCATATCAAGTGATGCCGACAGGAGTAGAAGTCTAATGCGACTTCAAATATAAATGAAGATTTCAAAAATAATTCTTAGCATAAAATTAGCTCTGAAGAAAGACATGATTTTACTTGTACATACTTCGGTTCTCGTCTTTAGAATTAAGTTTTGAAGGCATATACAAGCTACAGAATCGTCACTTATATTCGAACACGTACTATGGGCAGCTCATGATGGGCTTGAGCATCACCATCTTCAATTAAATTCACACTCGAAAACGAAGCAAAATTAGACGATGTGAATAGTACCGGATAGTTTTCGAAGAAGAACTTTGGTTTTAACTCAAGGTTTCAGTACGGTTTGAAGCACATCGGATATTTATTTCTTCGATACAAATATATTCTCTTCATTTCCATCGAAACAAATGATTTAATTCTTTTTGCTGAAAATCCATTTTGAATTCTTTCCAATTAGTGTGTGAAAAAATTCTTTCTTGTAATTCGTTGATGGGAGAACATAAAGAATGAAGCCAAGCACTTGTGGAACGTATGAAAGTAGATAAGAATTAAGCAATAAATGTTGTTGCCAAGTATTTAATTGTGTACATGCAAAGTAAAAGGTTAGAATAGTTTGAGGTAAAGCAGAGAGAACAATGATCATTGGAGTTACATAAAGTTCTTTTTGTGTTTCAAATTGTTTCTTTAACAGTTCAGTGAAAGTCGTTTGACGTCCCACTACTTTCGCTCGACTACGAGCAGCGAAAACAATTAAGATAGTGATGCAAATTGTTTGAATAGAGAACGGAACAAGATAATGAATGAGAGTTGATATTCGATTATAAGTAGAAATAAGATTAGTCTCGAAATTTGTTACGCAAACGAATGAATTCGTTGAAAAATGAGTAAGAATTGTCTTGTAAATGATTTCATGTATATGCATTACAAAGAGAATGATCAATGTAATAACACTGAATATGATAGAAATACGAGAATTTTTAAAATAAGACGAAGTGGGAAAGATAAGCATCAGAAAACGATCAATGGCAATCCAAGTTGTTAACCAATACGTTGATCGTGTCGTAACCGAAAGAAAATAGGAAATGATTTGACATGATCGAAGATTGATATTTCCAACAGTAATATCAATAAATTTGAAAAATAAACAAAATAAAGCAATTTGATTGAGGAAAGTGATAATCAATAAATAATTTCCAACAGTAAACTTTCGCGGCGTTGATCGTTTAAATGTGATAAATGAACAAAAATTATTAAACAATCCAATCAGAAAGAGAAAAACCACGATTGATGTATAGGTAATCTTGACTTGTTTCGAATAATCAATAAGAAATGATTCGACAGTGACACCAAATGCTTCCATACTAAATTCACATTGATGTCCTTGATGGCAATTAGGACAAAGACAGATGAAATCATTTGGATTTCTTAAATCACCTTGAAGACATTTTCCTCCAGATAAACATTTCTCACAAGAATCCCGTTCAATATCGCGAATAAAACATTCAGCACGATAATGATCTTGTTGACAAATACAAAAATAGTCTTCATCATAAAAGCAGACAGGTTTTATATCATGTCGACAAATTTGATGATATTTATAAACGTTTTCAATAGACTGATCTAATTCTGAAATTAAAAATCATTTTATATGAATACAATTATTGATGAGGATGAGGGTAACGGTTTATACCTAATTTTCTCATACATACGCTGCTTCCAACTCCACAAATCCTTAATATTTAGCTGAAAAAGATCTTTTCTACAGTTGCGATCGACAGTTTAAAAAGTTATTTTTTCTTCAGAACCAGATCCGAACCTGAACGTTTACTGACTCACATCTATATGATTGGCTCTTGAAACTCAAATTTGCGCGGAAGTATCGCATTACGGAAAAAAAACTTAACCTTTAGGTAATAATGAAGAAGCATGTGAACAATATTGTGGAGATGATGTGATATTAATCTTCAATTGAGATGTTAGACAATAAATAAGAAAATATTGTGCTTCTGATAGATCTTGATAAATTTTGAGAATACCAAGTGCAGATATAGACTGTTTCGATTGACATAACCTAACTGATGATGGTAAAGTTTTGTAAACTTGTTGATCTTTAGTTTCAAGTACGGGAGAGGGAAAAGGATAATCATAACATTGAATAACAACTGCACGAGTAGACATTGACTCTGTCATATTCAAATGAATGTGAACAGACGGCTTCACATGTTCACATTGTCGTCCAAAAAATCCTTCTGAACATTTACACTGTAAAAGGTTTTCCCCACTTGGATCATAATATGTAATACAAGTTCCATTATTTAAGCATATATTTGAATAACAATCATTATATCTTAAATGACAACGCGCTCCAAAATGGCCCAATGGGCAAATACAATAAGATTTCTTCTTCTTCGCTCGGAAATCAGATTCATCAACTCGACACAGTGCATTAACTGAACAAAACGTCTTACAAAGAGATTCATACATAAGACAGTTTGATCCAAAATAACCATTTTTACAAGAACAGTAATAAGAATTGTTCTGATTAAAAATTGGAAGACAATTCGAATTTGTTTTGCACGTCTGTTGACAGTACGGAACAACTGTTGTATTTTGAATTGAAGATGGAAATTTTAATACAACCGCTAGACGAAATGCAGGTAAATAATCAAAATAAATTGGATAATACCAAGAACCGATTTCTTCTGCCATATTGTTCTTTTCAAGTATGAAAACATGAAAATAAATTTCATATGGATGATTAATGATTATATCAGTTCGATTAAAATAACGTTTTCGTTTATATGAAAGCATTTCTATCGTTGATGAATAGAGAAGATAAAATTTATGTTTAATCGTTTGACTTTTTTCTAATTTTGAAACAATATGAAATTCATGATGATCAACAATTTGTTTATTGAATAGAAGATTGGCTCGAATTTTAAGCGTTCGATTCAATATTGTTGTTAGTTCAGTTTTCTGATCAACAGATGCAATAATACTAATTCGATCACTAAAAAACTGACAAAAATCACCATAATAAGCCGGTGGACATAAACACCGAATTTCATTCTTCTGAAGAACAGCAATACCACGGTTACATTGATATGAATATTTCTCAGAAGACATTTCGGGTTCAGAATTGACAGGAGACTTAGCTGAAGGAGATTGACTGCCTTTTGATGCATCTAAATATGGATAGATTACTTGAAGAACCATTAAGTCGATGAATTAATTTTTTTCGTATCGATATGCTGTTGAATCTGTGACACGAGGATGAGATGAACACCAATATTCATCTTCTCCGTAGAAACAATCGAATGTTCCATTACACCATCCATTTTTCTTGCACTGATTTTCCTTAAGACAAACAAAGTCATTCTTATCAGAGCATAATCCAGTTTCATCTCGATTGTATGAGCATTGAATATCGGTACAATTAAGTAAATGAGTACAAGCTGATTCATAAGACAAATGCTTGTCAGCACAAAGAAAATGAAGGCCCCACATTCTCCTCATATTAGAATTGATTGAAAATGTATTTCTTTCATCATAGGCATTATAGCAATCCACTATTCTATCACCAATTTGAGTGAGATTAATACATGGACGATACAAGCTAACATTCAATGGATTTGGCACTTGAGAGAGATAACAACCGAATTCGAAAGATGTATTACAAACATTTGAAAATGGACTTTTAGAATATTTTTCTCGACATTTCTCAAGTAATGATTGAAAATTGGGTAAACGATTATTATGTTTTGATGTTTTTTCTATTAATACAAAACCTTCTTCATCAGATGCATCAGGACAATCCCATTCACCATCACAAACCCAATTCTCAGGGATACATTGTCCTGTTCGACATTGATACTGATAATCTCGGCATACCCAATATTGACATGAAGAGGACATTTCATCAATATGTGTATCAGAATCCCAAAAAGTATCACAATGTGATTGAAAAAACATACGACCTTTTAAATTCTGTTGTTGAAAACTAATAAATGTATCGTAATTATTTTAATTATTATTCGATGATTGTTGAATGTACTTTTTAATGTGATGACAGTCAGTAGTTTCTTCTGGCTTACATCTAAGCTGATTTTGAAGTGGAATACCATTTCCATACCAACTTTTATCGTAACGATTCGAACAAAAAAAAAGTTTTTTTGGTATCTAATTTAGTCACCGGAAGGCATTTGCGTTCATTGTTATGACATTGAAAGCGATGTCGTCCGACATTTCCTGTGCAATAACTTTTGTTTAGAACGTCACTCTCATCCTCCAGATCAAAACAATCCCTCGATCCATCATTGATTCTATATTGTGATATACATTCTTTTGATGAAGAACATACACGAGTGTTAACAGCATATGGGCGACGATTGAATGTTAATGAGTTATTCCAACAGAACTTGTCGTATTGATATTGTGAAGAAATGTTTCGATATCCAAACTCAGAATTATCTAATTTACAAAGAAAATGATTGATGAAATGGTCATCATCCACATATTTCTGGATATAAAATTCTAACAGAACATCTGTTTGAAATTCATATCCTCGACATTTAATATTTCCAGTGAGAAACGACCGAAAACTTGGATTATCCAAAGAATGATCATACTTATACAGGATAATAATATTTGAATTGATTAATCCTTTTGGTGGGTAACTAATTAAATGTTCTGAATATTTACATGTATTTATCATCATTTCTGTACAATTTTGTTTATTACATGGACAATCATATTCGAAACCATCTGATAAAGCACATCGAAACAAATATTGACAGATTTCATCATTAGTTAAGTTTGATGTATTCATCATGTTCCATGGAGGATATCGAGGATCATCATAGCCTATATCTGGCCAGCATAATCCATCTACCAATGTCCAGGTAGGTTGAGGATAGATCAACTCGCACATATAATTTAGATTGCGCATATTAAAACAGTCTTCGTCAAAATCTAGTATTCGTTCAATTGCCATTAGAGGATTCCATGAAATGCATTGTCCATCACCACATGAATAAAGAGGAGGTAAACATAAATGTTCATCACAATCGATGGCATCCGGTTCCAACCAACACCAATCTCCAATACCAGAATTATATTCATCGCTCCAATCCATACAATCATAATGACCTATGAATTCAATTAATAAATCTTATTATAGAATCTACAATGTACCTACCATCGAGCCAGAATACTTCTGCAATGCACATTCCATTTGTACATCGAAATTCATCGTCTTCACATTCATTGAATGCTAATTTATCACAATTTTCTTCATCAATTCCGTTTGGACATCTTTGCTTTCCATCACAAATTTCTCGCCAATNAAACCAATCAGAAAGAGAAAAAACCACGATCGATGTATAGGTAATCTTGACTTGTTTCGAATAATCAATAAGAAGTGATTCGACAGTGACACCAAATACTTCCATACTAAATTCACATTGGTGTCCTTGATGACAATTAGGACAAAGACAAAGGAAATCATTTGGATTTTTTAAACCACCTTGAAGACATTTTCCTCCAGATAAACATTTCTCACAAGAATCCCGTTCAATATCGCGAATAAAACATTCAGCACGATAATGATCTTGTTGACAAATACAAAAATAGTCTTCGTCATAAAAGCAGACAGGTTTTATGTCATGTCGACAAATTTGATGATATTTATAAACGTTTTCAATAGACTGATCTAATTCTGAAAGTAAAAGCCATTTTATAAGAATAAAATTATCGATGAGGATGAAGGGTAACGGTTTATACCTAATTTTCTCATACATACGCTGCTCCCAACTCCCCAAATCCTTAGTATTTAGCTGAAAAAATCTTTTCTACAGTTGCGATCGACAGTTTAAAAAGTTATTTTTTCTTCAGAACCAGATCCGAACCTGAATGTTTACTGACTCACATCTATATGATTGGCTCTTGAAACTCAAATTTGCACGGAAGTATCGCATTACAGAAAAAACTTAACCTTTAGGTAATAATGAAGAAGCATGTGAACAATATTGTGGAGATGATGTGATGTTAATCGTCAATTGAGATGTTAGACAATAAATAAGAAAATATTGTGCTTGTAATAGATCTTGATAAATTTTGAGAATGCCAAGTGCAGATATGGACTGTTTCGATTGATACAATCTAACTGATGATGGTAAAGTTTTGTAAAGCTGTTGATCTTTAGTTTCAAGTACGGGAGAGAGAAAAGGATAATCATAACATTGAATAACAACCGCGCGAGTAGACATTGACTGTGTCATATTCAAATGAACGTGAACAGACGGCTTCACATTTTCACATTGTCGTCCAAAAAATCCTTCTGAACATTTACATTGTAAAAGGTTTTCCCCACTTGGATCATAATACGTAATACAAGTTCCATTATTTAAGCATATATTTGAATAACAATCATTATATCTCAAATGACAACGCGCTCCAAAATGGCCCAATGGGCAAATACAATAAGGTTTCTTCTTCTTCGTTCGGAAATCAGATTCATCAACTCGACACAGTGCATTAGCTGAACAAAACGTCTTACAAAGATATTCATACGTATGAAAGTTTGATCCAAAATAACCATTTTTACAAGAACAGTAATAAGAATTGTTCTGATTAAAAATTGGAAGACAATTCGAATTTGTTTTGCACGTTTGTTGACAGTACGGAACAAGTGTTGTATTTTGAATTGAAGATGGAAATTTTAATACAACTGCTAGACGAAATGCAGGTAAATAATCAAAATAAATTGGATAATACCAAGAACCGATTTCTTCTGCCATTTTGTTCTTTTCAAGTATGAAAACATGAAAATCAATTTCATATGGATGATTAGTGATTATATCAGTTCGATTAAAATAACGTTTTCGTCTATATGAAAGCATTTCCATTGTTGATGAATAGAGAAGATAAAATCTATGTTTAATCGTTTGACTTTTTTCTAATTTTGAAACAATATGAAATTCATGATGATCAACAATTTGTTTATTGAATAGAAGGTTGGCTCGAATTTTAAGCGTTCGGTTCAATATTGTTGTTAGTTCAGTTTTCTGATCAACAGATGCAATAATACTAATTCGATCACTAAAAAACTGACAAAAATCACCAAAATAAGCCGGTGGACATAAACATCGAGTTTCATTCATCTGAAGAACAGCAATACCGCGGTTACATTGATATGAATATTTCTCAGAAGACATTTCGGGTTCAGAATTGACAGGAGACTTAGCTGAAGGATATTTACTGCCTTTTGATGCATCTAAATATGGATAGATTACTTGAGGAGTCATTGAGTCGATGAATTTGTCTTTTTCGTATCGATATGCTGTTGAATCTGTGATACGAGAATGAGATGAACACCAATATTCATCTTCTCCGTAGAAACAATCGAATGTTCCATTACACCATCCATTTTTCTTGCACTGATTTTCCTTAAGACAAACAAAGTCATTCTTATCAGAACATAATCCAGTTTCATCTCGATTGTACGAGCATTGAATATTGGTACAATTAAATAAATGAGTACAAGCTGATTCATAAGACAAATGCTTGTCAGCACAACGAAAATGAAGGCCCCACATTTTCCTCATATTAGAATTGATTGAAAATGTATTTCTTTCATCATAGGCATTGTAGCAATCCACTATTCTATCACCAATTTGAGTGAGATTAATACATGGACGATACAAACTAACATTCAATGGATTTGACACTTGAGAGAGATAACAACCGAATTCGAAAGATGTATTCCAAACATTTGAAAATGGACTTTTAGGATATTTTTCTCGACATTTCACAAGTAATGATTGAAAATTTGGTAAACGATTATTATGTTTTGATGTTTTTTCTATTAATACAAAAACTTCTTCATCAGATGCATCAGGACAGTCCCATTCACCATCACAAACCCAATTCTCACGAATGCATTGTCCTGTTCGACATTGATATTGATAATCTCGACATACCCAATATTGACATGAAGAAGGCATTTCATCAATATGTGTATCAGAATTCCAAAAAGTATCACAATGTGATTGAAAAAACATACGGCCTTTTAAATTCTGTTGTTGAAAACTAATAAATGTATCGTAATTATTTGAATTATTATTCGATGATTGTTGAATGTACTCTTTAATGCGATGACAGTCAGTAGTTTCTTCTGGCTTACATCTAAGTTGATTTTGAAGTGGAATACCATTTCCATACCAGCTTTTATCGTAACGATTCGAACAAAAAGTTTTTTCGATATCTAACTTAGTCACTGGAAGGCATTTGCGTTCATTGTTATGACATTGAAAACGATGTCGTCCGACATTTCCTGTGCAATAACTTTTATTTAGAACGTCACTCTCATCTTCCAGATCAAAGCAATCCCTCGATCCATCATTGATTCGATATTGTGATATACATTCTTTTGATGAAGAACATGCACGAGTATTAACAGCATATGGGCGACCATTGAATGTTAATGAGTTATTCCAACAGAACTTGTCGTATTGATATTGTGAAGAAATGTTTCGATATCCAAAGTCAGAATTATCTAATTTACAAAGTAAATGATTGATGAAATGGCCATCATCCATATATTTCTGGATATAAAATTCTAACAGAACATCTGTTTGAAATTCATATCCTCGACATTTGATATTTCCAGTGAGAAACGACCGAAAACTTGGATTATCCAAAGAATGATCATACTTATACAGAATGATAATATTTGAATTGATTAATCCTTTTGGTGGGTAACTGATTAAATATTCTGAATATTTACATGTATTTATCATCATTTCTGTACAATTTTGTTTATTACATGGACAATCATATTCGAAACCATCGGATAAAGCACATCGAAACAAATATTGACAGATTTCATCATTAGTTAAGTTTGATGTATTCATCATGTTTCATGGAGGATATCGAGGATCGTCATAGCCTATATCTGGCCAGCGTAATCCATGTATCAATGTCCAGGTAGGTTGAGGATAGGTCAACTCGCACATATAATTTAGATTGCGCATATTAAAACAATCTTCGTCAAAATCCGGTATGGTTCAATTGCCATTAGAGGATTCCATGGAATGCATTGTCCATCACCACATTAATAAAGAGGATGTAAACATAAATGTTCATCACAATTGATGGCATCCGGTTTCAACCAGCACCAATCTCCAATCCATACAATCATAATGACCTATGAATTCAATTAATAAATCTTATTATAGAATCTACAATGTACCTACCATCGAGCCAGAATACTTCTGCAATGCACATTCCATTTGTACATCGAAATGCATCATCTTCACATTCATTGAATGCTAATTTATCACAATTTTCTTCATCAATTCCGTTTGGACATCTTTGCTTTCCATCACAAATTTCTCGCCAATCGAGACAAAGTGGACTCGATGGACAAGGCAATGTTTGATAACAAAGGATGGCTCCATATCGCTGAACGTTCCATGTATCTCTCTTTCCTTCAAATTGAGCATCGATCGTCTCAGAAAACAAATTTTTATCATGTGTCAGCTGATATTCGCAATATTTACCAAATTTTCCGTTTCTACAGATGCAGATTGATCTATTATCATCATTATTAAACAATGATCGATTGTAGAAAACTTCTGCATACAAATCGACCACTTCAATACTTGAATTCCATTCAAGGACAATGCTTGGATCGATTCCCCTGTATAATAAATCACGAAATAATACCTTCTCCCCTTGATTGTCACAATCATCCCTTTGTCGATCGAGTGATTGAACGGTGCTCGGCCGTCGACAATACAAAATTTCTTCTCCAAAAGTAGAAACATAGTAAACACAATCAAATTTTTCTACTATTTCGTCGTTTTCCGTATTGTACAGTAGAATTCGACCGTCTATTTTCACCGATAGTAACACAATAGTTACGAAAAAAAACGGTAACATTAAAAGAAATACTATCTCCCTGCTTCAGGAAGTACCGTCAGATAATTAATAACAGTAGATCGCATGTAAAGCGAAAAAGTGATATAAAAAAATAATCACGTACCGAATCATTTGTTCTGGCTAAATGATATTTTGTAAAAGGATCATATTCCATCAAACAATCACGTACAGACCAAAGTGACGACATATGTAAATGAGAGGAATTAAAAAGAATTTTTTCTTCAAAAGATATTATTTAGATCATTGCAGAGGAGCACTACAAGAGGGGATCCTGAGAGATTCTAGTAGTTCCGGCAAGCTCTATATGGTAAAAAGAATGTTTATAACTACATTAATAAGTCAATAGGATCAAACTATTGTTTGATTATTTCCTTCAGTTCCTATGAACAAAATTGTCCATGATACATCGAGCGAAGAAGAATATATTTTATCCACTTTCTCGTTCATGTTCATATTCTGCAATTTATTCAAAAGGTTAATCCTCTTCTTGAGTGTCACCTTACACAGAAAAAAACTTTGGTATTGAACAACAATAAAAAGAAATATCAGCACATAATAAATCTGACAAGCCATGAATGATATTGAAATTTTTTGGTTTTATTCTGATACATTAATTTTAAGAAACTAAGCAATTTCCAAACACTATGTGCATTATTCCAGTTTGTGCTCATAGAAATTAAAAAAGAATGGGATGTTGCTTTTCGCTATCTTAATACTACCTAATGTGTTCTCTATTGAGAGCTGACTTGTTGTATCGTTAACTTCGAGTTAATAAAAAACAAAAATTTAAGTACAAAAACAAACTTTCATTTTGCACTTACATATTGTATATTAGGTACATTTGTTACGTTCTTCAATTAATAAACTATGACGATTACTGATTTACATAAATTACCGGATGAAATTGAAATTCTTTGTTATTCTCGTGATCAGTTTTACAAATTCATCGAGGATTGTTTGGGCGTTGACGAAATGAATTTGTTGAAAATACAATCGATAAGAAATATTCGAACATTCATTAATGTACCGAACGTGTTTTCCATACTTCGGATCAAATACAAACAACTCACCAAATTGAAGGATCGTATCTGTTTTATTGACGAAGACGATCCCAATAATTTTTATCATCAAATCTGGAGTTGAAACTAGTATGACTGATTTATTTACTGTACTCAAGGAAAAGTATATCAAATATCTGAAAAAAACAAAAAATTTTAAATCAAAGTCATCATTTTCTTCAGGAAATGATCCAAATTCCAATGCAGTTTCATTAAATGCATCAATTCAAGACTCTATTGATTCTGGCCTGCGATTCGACCTATTTTTCCTCTAAATCCTATGTTTTTGCAAAAACCTATATTTTGTCCTGTATTTCCACTGCTTTTCCTATTTTACCTATATCTTATTAAAAAATAGCGAAATGCAACTAATTTCATAGAAACATGGAAAAACTAAAGATTATTCAGAGAATATTAGTGGAGCTGAGCATCAGTTGGTGAGAGAATATCNATCCTCAGTGATTCCTTCTACTTATTCATGATTTGATGAAATTTAGACGAAACTAACATCGGTTTATTTTTCTCGCGTAAGATTCGGCAGAATTCATGCCAAACTATTGCTGGCTTTGTATATTAGTCAGAGGTTTGACAAATATACACTAAACTATGACGACTTCTGTATGCCTCTGATTAGTTCAGTATAACCTTTGGGAAATCATTATCTACTCCGTCGAATGAATGGAGGCTTGGCAGTATTTGTACCAAACTATCCCTACTTTCGTATAGCGGCTCAAGGTTTTCCATAATTTACTCGTAAATACAAATATATTTTTGTACTGGTCAGTAGTTACGTATAAGTTCCGCAAAACAATTAAGGATATCATAATTGTTGTTCCTGTTCGGCGAACCCTCTACCAAACCATTGATATCTGCCGTTGGTTCAGTCAGGAAAAGGAGAAGACTCGTTGAAAGACATAGCCCTTTACACCAGCCGACGTCCAGTTTTCAATAGACCGTCCGGTGAGACCCTATAAATCCATGCAATTTTCATTTCCTATTTATTTCTAGTTTTTCTCACTAGTCGTCACTATATCGATGCAAATCTATCGACGGAAAATTCTCAATAGCCTGGCATTCAACTAGGTAAGTGATAATATTTAATAAACCACATTCTATCGTCTCTCTCGTTTAGAGTTGATCGCAATGGATCTACTGGACTGGCTAGAACCTATTCTCACGTTCGTGTCACGATGAAAGGATGGGTGAAGGTGTGTGGACGTTCGAAAGGGGTGAACTACGTTTCGTACCACTCATTCCGAACACCCACACCCTATATTCTGTAGTGACTGAATACGGAGCCTGTAAGAGGAGAACTATAAAGGAGTCTGTGACTAACCCAAGAGAACAACTAATGCAACGAGGGTTTCACAGCTATGGATTTTTACAAACCGTTTTTTAATATAGTTACAGATGTTTCCGTACGGTACCTATGATACGGAACCTTTGTTCTCAGTTTTTCCTGTAAGGTTCTTTTCGGATCTTTCATTTTCCTTAACCAGAAAAGGATCGTCCCGTGTATCGGCGGGAAGATCCTTTTTTGGTTTGGTAAAACTCCTTTTTTTTACAGTGCTGTCGATACCTACATCGACGACAAAAATCGTTTTCGTCCTGATTCTGATTCTGATTCTGAATCTGAGGGAGAATTACTCGTTGATCATCCAAATGGTCCTATCAATTCGACTGATAGTAGTTACGAATATGACGTTGCAGAGAATATCCAACTCGATGATTACCAATTCGAGCATGGCGTTGGTGTTATCGCCAATGATCTTACCGACCCAAATACAAAAGTAACTACAAAAAATAACACTCAGAGTTACATCGCTGTATGTAGTTTCCAGAGTGGACCTAGATCATTTTCTCTTAACGATAGGGTCGACGCAGGGTGAAAACCATGTATTTACCAGCTAAAAAACTAAGCGATATCTATGGATATTGATCTTTGAGGAGTGCTTAATTCCTTCATTTGTGAAATCAGCGGGTTGAGTTGGAAGGGTTTGCGTGAATTAGGAATAGTTTTGAGGGGGGGGGCGATTTCAGCTCTTAAGCGCCCCCCTCCTTTCTTCTCATCTTACCCTTCAAAAAAATCTATACAGTAAGCGATTACTCATTGAGGGAATTTTTTAATCATTTCAATTGATTTTCATTTAATGCCATTATTTTGATCTGTTTCACATTGAAACAATTTTTTTGATCGTTTTTACGTTGATATCACTTGAAAACGAACTGAGAGAGATCCCAAATCGATCATGGTAGTTACATCGCACTCACACCGCTAACGTCTAAATTACCATTAACAGTTTTGAATTTGCATTTTTGGAGCTGTTTGGCTTTGAAGATGTGAATCTTCGATTTTTAACAGAGTAGTTGTTCATTTGAGATGATTTTTAGGGATTAGATTTGATTTTTGTTGAATTTCATCACTAGAAATTGTTTTTTATTAATAGATGCCATTTGATAAGTCTCTAACAAAGACGAAACTAGTCATGGCAGCCTGCACTCACCCTTAACTCTTTGGAGGTCTTATTCTGAACCTTTCGACGTTGAATTTAGCTTTACATCCAAAGATTATTAAAGGTATCTGATGGACGACCCTTGAGAAAGGTCGAAACTATAGTCGTAGCTATCTCAATATCATTCATACCCTCAAGATAAGAATCAAGATTTTAGAGTTGGCCCATTTGAAAATGAGCTCCAACAAGTTCGAAATCGATTATGGCAGTGTCAACTCACACCTTCACCCTCATTTATTTCTTGAAAAAGCAAAAAAGGATTTTTTTTATCAGTGAAGTTTTTTGTCATAGTATAAAGTACGAATTATCAGCGAATAGTCTGATCGTTCCGAGTGTGTTCATAAAATTATCGTTTTCAAGAATAACTCGTCTGCACTTAGCAGTGCAAGGTGATGCCGACAGAATTTGCACCGAAGTTACTGGTAACTATATCGGGTTTGTTGTCATTATTGACATCGGCCACTGCCACTGAGACTGGATAACTGCCAGTTGCATAAGTAGTTTGAGCAGAAAACGTCCCAGTGCCGACATTAAGAAGAACACTGACAGTGTTTGCACCGTAGTTAGCGGTAATTATATCGGGTTTGTTGTCATTATTAACATCGACCACTGCCACAGATTTTGGATCAGTGCCAGTTGCATAAGCAATTTGAGCAGAAAACGTCCCATTGTCCGCATTAAGAAGAACACTTACAGTGCTTGTACCATAGTTAGCGGTAACTATATCGGGTTTGTTGTCATTATTGACATCGGCCACTGCCACGGAGAATGGACCACTGCCAGTTGCATAAGTAGTTTGAGCAGAAAACGTCCCAGTGCCGACATTAAGAAGAACACTTACAGTGCTTGTACCATAGTTAGCGGTAACTATATCGGGTTTGTTGTCATTATTGACATCGACCACTGCCACTGAGTATGGTCTAGTGCCAGTTGCATAAGTAGTTTGAGCAGAAAACGTCCCATTGCCTCTATTAAAAAGAACACTGACATTGTTTGCACCGTAGTTTGCGGTAACTATATCGGGTTTGTTGTCATTATTGACATCGGCCACTGCCACTGATTGTGGATTAGTGCCAGTTGCATAAGTAATTGGAGCAGAAAACGTCCCATTGCCTCTATTAAAAAGAACACTGACAGTGTTTGCAGCGTTGTTAGCGGTAACTATATCGGGTTTGTTGTCATTATTGACATCGACCACTGCCACTGAATATGGACCACTGCCAGTTGCATAAGTAGTTTGAGCAGAAAACGTCCCAGTGCCGTCATTCAAAAGAACACTGACAGTGTTTGCAGCGTTGTTAGCGGTAATTATATCGGGTTTGTTGTCATTATTGACATCGACCACTGCCACTGAGGCTGGACCACTGCCAGTTGTATAAGTAAATGCAGTGATGAAGGTGTTGTTAGACACTATTAGGTAAAAGAATCTCTCTATCAGCTTAAAAAGATATAGAAATGAGCGTACATCAGTGTTGTCTGTTACATTTGTGAGAGTTTTATCGTTTTTCCCGTCTCATCATAGGAGAAAGCTCGATTACATTCAATGAGAAGACTAAATGGTCGGGTAACGTACCAGTAAAATTAGCTTATTTGAACTCTGAGTCTCCTTCGGGTTAATTCATTACTAGTTGAAATAAGAAGTCATAAAAATGCGGTTTGTTTTATCTTTAGTGAACATCCAGTCCTCGTGTTCATAACCGTGGGTATGATGCGGAACTGTCACCTACAAGGTTCTCTCGCTGAAGTACAGCCTTTATCATACATACACAACTCGAGTTACGCTTTACAGTTGGCTGTAGGCGTGAAACTTGGCAAAAATGGTTAAGGCACGGAATCGCGCGCACGAGTGGAATGAAATTAGAAATGGCGTTGAGATGGTATGAAATGTTTTTGGATATGCAAGATTGAAGCTGGGAGGTCGTGTAGTCTTCCCTTGTCTCTTGAAGTCAATCTCTAACTGCGAAATCAGAGGCACGCTAGTATGCTTCTGTTAAGAAGTACTACCATGCCTTTACGAAAAATATTTTGACTTGGTTTTGTCTATCTTTTGCATCAAAGTAAATCGAGAAGACCGCTAATTAGTTTTAAAAATTCACCGTTTGATTAGATTGATATTGAGAACGAATGGAATGCTGTTTTTTCGAACGCGTATTAGCATCTCCTTTTGGACTACTAAGCAACAAGTCGGAAGAGAACGTTACTAGCTCTAACTAGTTTAGCTTCAGTGAACTATACATCACTTATCTGATATGATGACGATAGAATAGTGAATAGTGGAGAGCAGTGATAAAGTAGAGAAAAAGAGATTCATCAACAGTTTTTGTTCTGCGACTACTATTAGTTAATTTCACAATCTGCTTGTTCGTGACTTATAAATACCATGACAAATCAATCTTCTGGGTTCTAGCAAAGTCTCATTTACAGACGATGCACGTGTTGCTCACTCCCATTATGATTTTCATAGAATACGTTCATCTACAGTCGATATACAATATTTATGAGGTTTATTTGAGAAAGCGTAACACTTGCACAGATCCTTAACGAGAAGATCATCCGAAATGAGTGGTAACATATCTGACTTCGGACCTTTTACATTAAATAAATCCTAGCTGAGTATGAAAAACTCAAAAAATATAAATGCTCATGGTTTTTCCCATGAATTTATAGTTGCCTTACTGAAGTTTCAGCTTACAAAATTCAACATATCCAAACAATAAATGACTATACGACAAGGCTAAGTTTTATCATCGAATATTTCGACTTCGTAAAAGTTTCAATATTCCGTGAAACATAAAAACGGCTCATGTTTAGTTAGGGAGTCCGAGATCTGTGAATCTGCAGATATACTTGAAAAGTTGTAATCATAGTCCTTGAATATCATTTATAGCAGGCTTTAAAAGACTTTTTCTTAATACAGTCTGTCAGAGAAAACAGGGCTATGATTTTCTGAGTAGCTGCCTAATTCGACTTATAATATAAGTGACCAATTCCTAGCACCCTTCAGAATACAAATAGATTTAGTTTTACTTATACATATACACACCCACACCCTCACTTATATCTTTCTCGATTGAGGGTGCTGCGGTGGGTGTAGGTGAGGGTGTGTATGTATAAGTAAAACTAAATCGATTTCTATTCCTATCTAGTCATTTGTTATATGTGTTATATAGATATATATTTATATTCGAATTGTTACTAGCTTGTCGGGGGTCGACTTATAATATAAGTCGAATTAGGCATCTCATGGATTTTCTTCGCTATTTGATCTTATTTCAATTGATATCGATATAATAGAATCTGAATACGATCTGCTGTTCGATCTTATATAATTGTTTTTCTAGCATCTTTTTTTGTCAATAACTTTGTAGTGAAATGAGATGGACAGCTTCGATTATTGAGATGAGAAAGCGGAGAGGAACTTGTATAGAATGACGTATTATATATTTTTTAGATGTTATTTACTATTTCTTCAATGATTGTTTCCAATATTAAAAAAGATTTCTTGTCATTTAAACTACCAACAGAAAGATTACTTCTAACTGTATCTACGGCATCTATGAATTCTGAATCACTGATAACATATATGTAAGTATTCCCAAGTTTTATTGGTTTTATAGAGGCAATTTGAATACATACATGACCACTGAGACTTCATTGCAAATACTTTTCAGAATAAATTGGTTTTGAAAGGGAACCAATGGAATCTTCAGAAGACCATGTAAATGAGTCCATAATACTCGATCGCATGCATCTTCATTTCTCCTATCCACTGATGGATACTACGCTATTCTATCTTATTTGTATCAAGAGGTTATCGACAAAATCTCCACGCACTACATATTAGCACTAGCATCGCGGCATAAACACCACTGGGGCCTCTACTGAATATCGATTTTTGTCGTCACCATACGATCTATGCATGTACAACAAGTGACCCATTCAGGATTGTTTCTCATACCATATAACTTAGGTGAAAGTTCATGAAAAGATAATACGCAGAATATGTTATTCACACAGAAATGTTTTACGCAAGCATTATGGACACCGCAGTTGACGCACATTATTGTAAAATTCACACCCCCACACCCTTACCCATCCTCAAGATAGCAAGTATACAGCTTTTCTTTTTTCAACGAAGTCTTTCTGATTTAATAACCTAATTCTCGTCGCCACTGAAGATTTCTTTCGACAAATGCTTCAAAAGACATGTAACGACTGTCTTATAATTAACTAATACATAAAACAATCAGGTATTTAGCCCTCAAAAGCTAAGTGTTTACCTGCGAGGACACCGTTTGAATCGTTATTGATCGCAGCAATAAAATCATACCTACGAAAACCATTATTCTCTACCGTAAACACAACCACACTGATTGTAAAATGTAGAAAGACGCATACTAAAACAAGTAGCGCTCGTCGTGCCGACTCACTTAACCCTAGACTGTGGAGAACAGATAGTTTTGTTGTGTCGCAATTATGAGGCAAATTGATCTAACAGTTCTATATACGCAAAAACAGCTCAAGTGCCTTTTTACACAAAAGTATTCAGTATTTTGTTTTCGAAAGTTCCTAAATATATCAGCGTAAAAACATCTGTTTTCCAGTGCAGGGTTAACTGAGTCGACACAACGAGCGCTACTTGTACAGTAGCCAACAAAGAACATCGAATGCGGACATATCCAAAACGATATACAATAATATTATACGACTCAAGGAACTACCAAACCATCCACATGAGCGCTTCCCAAATCACGGCAATCTTAAAGACCACCACAAATGGCATCCAAGTTATGCAACACCACACCATCGAGTCTTCACCGTTCGATAACCTTGCTGTCATACTCATCTATCAAACATCCATCCAGCTCTTCACCATTGCCTGACAGCTACGTCGCTAAATCTTTCCCACATTCTCATTCTCACCTTTGCCCATCATGGGTCACCGTCTCCCATCTTCTCTCACCTCCGCCCACCTTCGCGCGCAGCGGCCCGCACTATGTGACACAAACAAGCCAACAAACAAACAAACAATTTTATTTCATATGACCCTCCTCACAGTCGAGGGAATAATGATTACAGAATCCTGAATCATGGATGATTTTAAATAGTTCATGATTCGATCAAGAATAATTGCTGAAAGAAATTTTACTTTACACGTTTCTCATTTGCTATGTAACATTAAAGGTAGGTTATTCATAAATTTGCATTTTAAGATAAGTCAGGCTAAATGATATAAGGACAAACACAGAAAAGTGAACAATGGGAAATCTTGCAGTGAAAACAGGTACAGTTAAACTTATAAATAAAGTCTCTAATACTCTCGTTCTTTGCTTAGAATCTTGGGAAATAAGTTTTCCAAAACTAATTTCACGTTTTTATTCAAATGGACTAGTCAAAAACCGAGTTTTGAAAAATGTCCTTTCTGTTCGCTGTTATCTATTATTCNCTTAAAAAGATATAGAAATGAGTGTACATCAGGGGTGTCTGTTACATTTGCGAGAGTTTTATGGTTTTCCCGTCTGATCATAGGAGAAAGCTCGATTACATTCAATGACAAGACTAAATGGTGGGATAACGTACCAGTAAAATTAGCTTATTTGAACTCTGATTCTCCTTTGGGTTAATCCATTACTAGTTGAAATAAGAAGTCCTAAAATGCGGTTTGTTTTATCTTTAGTGAACATCCACTTCTCGTGTTCATAACCGTGGGTATGATGCGGAACTGTCACCTACAAGGTTCTCTCGCTGAAGTACAGCCTTTATCATACATACACACCTCGAGTTACCCGTTACAGTTGGCTGTAGACGTGAAACTTGGCAAAAATGGTTAAGGCACAGAATCGCGCGCACGAGTGGAATGAAATTAGAAATGGCGTTGAGATGGTATGAAATGTTTTAGATATGCAAGATTGAAGCTGGGTGGTCGTGTAGTCTTCTCTTGTCCCTTGAAGTCAATCTCTAACTGCGAAATCAGAGGCACACTAGTATGCTTCTGTTAAGAAATACTACCATGCCTTGACGAAAAATATCTTCACTTGGTTTTGTCTATCTTTTGCATCAAAATAAATCGATAAGACCGCTAATTAGTCTTAAAAATTCACTGTTTGATTAGATTGACATTTAGAACGAATGGAATGCTGTTTTTTCGAACACGTATTAGCATCTCCTTTTGGACTACTAAGCAACAAGTCAGAACAGAACGTTACTAGCTCTAACTAGTTTAGCTTGAGTGAACTATACATCACTTATCTGATATGATGACGATAGAATAGTGAATAGTGGAGAGCAGTGATAAAGTAGAGAAAAAGAGATTCATCAACAGTTTTTGTTCTGGGACTACTATTAGTTAATTTCACAATCTGCTTGTTCGTGACTTATAAATACCATGACGAATCAATCTTCTGGGTTCTAGCAAAGTCTTATTTACAGACAACGCACATGTTGCTCACTCCCATTATGATTTTCATACAATACGTTCATCTACAGTTGATATACAATATTAATGAGGTTGATTTGAGAAAGCGTAACACTTACACAGATCCTTAACGAGAAGATCATCCGAAATGAGTGGTAACATATTTGATTTCGGATCTTTCACATTATATAAGTCTCAGCTCAATATGAAAAACTCAAAAAATATAAATGCTCAAGGTTTTTCCTGTGAATTTATAGCTGCCTTACTGAAGTCTCAGCTTACAAAATTCAACATATCCAAACATTAAATGACTACTCTCTAAAAAAACCGGGCGATACTGAACCATAAAAGGTTTTAGCTAACGTCTAAAACCGTTTATGGTTCTAGATTTGAGTACCATTTTTAGAACCTTATTTTCAGAACCTTTTGGGTTCTAGCAAAAAAATCTGAAACCTTTTCTAGTTCGGCACATTTGGCTAAAACCATTTTAGGTTCTAGATTTTTTGCTAAAACCAAAAAAGGTTCTGAAAATGGTACCGAAAAGAGTTTTAGTATGACCTGATTTCTTTTTACAGAGTATACGACAAGGCTAAGTTTTATCATCGAATATTTCGACTTGGTAAAAGTTTCAATATGAGTAGCTGCCTGATTCAACTTATAATATAAGTCGAATTAGGCATCTCATGGGTTTTCTTCGCTATTTGATCTTATTTCAATTGATATCGATATAATAGAATCTGGATACGATCTGCTGTTCGATCTTGTGTAATTGTTTTTCTAGCATCTATTTTGGCAATAACTTTGTAGTGAAATAAGATGGACAGCTTCGATTATTGAGATGAGAAAGCGGAGAGGAACATGTATAGAATGACGTATTATATATTTTTTAGATGTTATTTACTATTTCTTCAATGATTGTTTCCAATATTAAAAAAGATTTCTTGTCATTTAAACTACCAACAGCAAGATTACTTCTAACTGTATCTACGGCATCTATGAATTCCGAATCACTGATAACATATATGTAAGCATTCCCAAGTTTTATTGGTTTTATAGAGGCAATTTGAATACATACACGACCACTGAGACTTCATTGCAAATACTTTTCAGAATAAATTAGTTTTGAAAGGGAACGAATGGAATCTTCAGAAGACCATGTAAATGAGTCCATAATACTCGATCGCATGCATCTTCATTTCTCCTATCCACTGATGGATACTACGCTATTCTATCTTATTTG
>CAJNOJ010000538.1:1144-15045 GCA_905250025.1 Adineta ricciae
TTCCTACTCCGACCGGGAGAAACGCTCTCTTCCATGTTCGCACATGCAATGTGAATGTGTGTGGCCGTGGAAAAAATGAAAATTTCGATTTCGGATCCGAAGTTCGTCACGATCGTAGATATCGTTTCGGGTGTTTTTCCATCAAATAGAGATGCTCATTCCGAGTCAGAATCTGTATTTCGATGGTTGAAATTCCTACTCCGACCGGGAGAAACGCTCTCTTCCATGTTCGCACATGCAATGTGAATGTGTGTGGCCGTGGAAAAAATGAAAATTTCGATTTCGGATCCGAAGTTCGTCACGATCGTAGATATCGTTTCGGGTGTTTTTCCATCAAATAGAGATGCTCATTCCGAGTCAGAATCTGTAATTCGATGGTTGAAATACACATTCCGAGAGGTAGAAACGCTCTCCTCGATGTTCGCCGATATGCGCAGTTGAATATGTATAGATGGTGGGTGTGAACCTTAAGTGGGAAGTCGCTTTTACGATCGATTGTAGATATCGTTGGTAGTTTTTTTTGAAAGAGAGATTGTTTTTCACAGTGAGAAAGAAGATGTGATGCTGAGAAATTCTGTTTTGACAGAGAGAAAGGCTCACGGGTATGTTGTTGGATTTGGTCGGCATGCGTATACGTGCAGCGGAGGTGAGAATTTGATGGTCAATTCGGATTGGTTTGTTTATTGGTAGGATTGATGTGGTAGGCTTTTGTATATAAGGGGAATGGAGTTCGGATATGGAGCGTTATGATTTTGGCTAATACATGGTTTGTGAAGTGAAAGAGGCTTCATTTCAACCTTGAATAAATATTTGCTTAGCGTATGGAATCTGGTAGTGGGGAACTGGGAGGATCGGTGTTTTTACTCTGTGGATAGGAATGAAGATTTAGTTTTGACGCTGTATATGTAGGAATCTGATGCTGTGTTGTCGAATTGCATTTAGTTTGAGATTTGAAGAAGTTTTGGTTTTTTGCCAAATATCTTTAGGGTATTTTTTGTATGCCGTGGTCTTTGCCTGAGTAGGTATGGTGGAAGCGATGAGTGACCTTTTGGTTTCATGCGAATCAGGATTGGCGCTGTTTCTCATGCATTTGTCTGAGATGGTGATCGGCATAGTGGGCAGTGGTTGTGCAGAAGAGGGTGTTTCTTGAATATACAGGTATTACTTATTTAGAATGTTGAGCCATTGCAACTGCCGCAACCTGCGACTGTGATACGGAATGGTCTTAAAGAGCTCTCGGAGCGATAGTTCAGATTTTGTTTGGAGCAGCAGTTCTGGTGCAGATGTTTAGGCGTTTTCATTATATGCCATTAGCATGGGTATCTAATGACAAATACGAAATATCTATGCCGAACGCATCACATACGGAGAAATTGTACTGGGTAGAAAAAGCAAGACGCTCAAAATTTCGACACTTACGGTCCGTATGTTTCCGGTTTTGCATTGCACAACGCAGTTGCTTCGGTTGNCCGCTTGAACTGGAGTATGATTTGCTTTAAGTGCTCCATCAGCGATATGAACATTAATATGTTTCGCATCACCTCCAACAGTCATGCTGTACGTATTTTTAGTTTCGAAATTACCAATTTTAAAAGCCATATTCAACAGAAAGTGAAAAAAAGATATAAGTAAATTTTGATGTGCTTCTTCGAATGTAGTTTGTATAAGAGCTAATAGTTTGTTTTTACTTTTTACATGTAGCTATGAAAAGAGATATAAGGAGCGAATCTTTCTAATCACGTACTCAACAAAAGCTTGTCCATCATCATCAAGGATGCATGATATCATTTACTCGTACAAGTAACGAATTTTCCTTTTTGCTTACAAAACTGAAGTCTTATAAATGATCATATTAAAGGAAAAATATTGAATATGATTGTTACTTTATTTTGAACGAAAAAAGCGAGAATAAAAATGAAACAATGCTCAACACATCTAGCTACAATCTAACTATGAATCTATTGAAATGCATGCACAAACAAGAGAAAAATGTCATTTCACGCGATGTCATCGAGGATATTAGACTTTATATCCATCTTTATTTTTTTTCTGGAGACTTTTTAGCCGATGCTGTAGTATCGATCGAATAAGCCGGTGGTTCGTCCACGACACCTATCTCTACAGCTGTACTTCGACAATGTTGAAATAAACACCAGATAACGACAGCAACAATCATTAGTAAAAGCAGTAGCATATTAATGAGCATAACTGTATTGTGAATAGTAAGTATGCTCATAAGTTTACGAACTCCATTGCGAACTTTTTCATTGATCACAGCTGTTAGCTGTTTAAGCAATTTAGCCGCATCACACAAATTGTATGTAATAATTTGCGTATCATAGTTAGAGACTTTGGAAACATATGGACCCATACTAAATCAAAACGAAAAGGAAATCAATCAGAAAAAATGGTACATTCTATCTAAACCTCGAATTCATCTCCACTAATTTCGTCAATCGCAACATTTCTCAACTTTGAAAACTTACATTATAATGAATGGAATTTATCCAAAACAGTATTACACTTTTTAATTTCAGAGAGGACGATTCAACACGAATGCCGAGCGACTACCAACAGAGAGACGACCGGCAAGCTTCACCAAACCGAAATAGTAAATAAATGAAATTCTTTTTAACACGTCCAACTGACAGCGCATATACCCGCATAATCTCTTACACAATCGTGATAACAAACCATGATACGTGCACACATAATGTGCTTTCATCCCATACCCTCACGATCAGACCAACCATTATTATAATTGCATGTTCACCTTCCTAAGTATATTCACTCCGACTAATTATCCACTTCCATCCAACTCAACTCCCACAGCCAAATATTCACACCCAAGAGTATCCACAGAACCAACCACCTAAAACTACATCAAATGTAGCGAAGATTAAAAAAAACGTTTTCTCTTATCCTATCTACTACTATATCCTAAAATCCTCCATTCAAAATTATACCATTACACAGAGCAATTAAATCGAAATCGCATTCCTCATTTTCACCTATACACAGATATCCTCACACGAACGAATGTTCTCCTCCACGTTCGCACATACAAAGTGAATGTGTGTGGCTGTGGAAAAAACGAAAATTTCCATTTCGGATCCGAAGTTCGTCACGATCGTAGATATCGTTTCGGGTGTTTTTTCATGAAACAGAGCTGCTCAGTCCGAGTCAGAATCTGTATTTCGATGGTTGAAATTGCTATTCCGAAAGGGAGAAACGCTCTCTTCCGTCTTCGCACATACAATGTGAATGTGTGTGGGTGCAGAAAAAATGAAAATTTCGGTTTCGGATCCGAAATTCGTCAGCATAGTATATATCGTTTCGGGTGTTTTTTCATCAAACAGAGCTGCTCATTCCGAGTCAGAATCTGGATTTGGCTGGTTGAAATACACATTGCGAGAGGTAGAAACGCTCTGCTCGATGTTCGCAGATATGCGCAGTTGAATATGTATAGGTGGTGGGTGTGAACGTTAACTGGGAAGTCGCTTTTACGATCGATTGTGGATATCATTGGTAGTTTTTTTTGAAAGAGACATTGTTTTTCGCAGTGAGAAAGGAGATGTGATGCTGAGAAATTCTGTTTGGAGACAGAGAAAGGCTCACGGGTATGTTGTTAGATTTGGTCGACATGCGTATACGTGCAGCGGAGGTGAGAATTCGATGGTCAATTCGGATTGGTTTGTTTATTGGAAGGATTGATGTGGTAGGCTTTTGTATATAAGGGGATGGAGTTGGGATATGGAGCGTTATGATTTTGGCTAATACATGGTTTGTGAAGTGAAAGAGGCTTCTTTTCAACCTTGAATAAATATTTGCTTAGCGTATGGAGCCCGGTAGTGGGGAACTGGGAGGATCGGTGTTTTTACTCTGTGGATAGGAATGAAGATTTAGTTTTGATGCTGTATATGTAGGAATCTGATGCTGTGTTGTCGAGTTGCATTTAGTTTGAGATTTGAAGAAGTTTTGGTTTTTGCCAATTATCTTTAGGGTATTTTTTGTATGCCGTGGTCTTTGCCTGGGTAGGTATGGTAGGAGCGATGAGTGACCTTTTGGTTTCATGCGAATCAGGATCGGCGCTGTTTCTCATGCATTTGTGTGAGATGGTGATCGGCATAGTGGGCAGTGGTTGTGCAGAAGAGGGTGTTTCTTGAATATACAGGTATTACTTATTTCGACTGTTGAGCCATTGCAACTGCGGCAACCTGCGACTGTGATACGGAATGGTCTTAAAGAGCTCTCTGTGCGATAGTTGAGATTTTGTTTGGAGCAGCAGTTCTGGTGCAGATGTTTAGGAGTTTTCATTATATGCCGTTAGCATGGGTGTCTAATGACAAATACGAAATATCTATGCCGAACGCATCACATACGGAAAAATTGTACTGGGTAGAAAAAGCAACGTGCTCAAAATTTCGACACTTGCGCTTTTTATCTTTCCGATTTTCCATTGCACAACACGGTTGCTTCGGCTGCAGTTTTGTATGCAAAGGCGTTACCGAATCTGATTTCTGCAATAGGAGTTTGATTAATTTTCTTTGACTCTGATAGTTATTCTACATTCCAGTCGTTTATTTATAGACTTAACTGCCTCTTTAACACGTCAGCCTATAGATTATATCTTTTCATTCACCCTTCCTTCTTTCACTCTAATCCACCATCGAGGTTGATCTCAATCTTTTCAAAGCCTGCATCGCTACTGATTGACTACATCGATTTCCTGTAGTCACTGCAACACCCATAAATGTATACCACGCGTGAAGTGTTCTCTGCGAGCGCTCAGACGGCCTTCGGCCGCCCTCGCTATCACAGTTAATCTCGATGCTTTCTTCAACGAAAATCCACCATCAACAGCCCTCCCAAATCATGTTTTCTGACTTCTTGATCAATTTCGAACAAAATGTTTTTCTGTCGCTAAACCCCGACCCCCCTGTCAACATACACCCTCAACCACCCTCCCAAACCATGTTCTATGACGTGTTGAGCGTTTTTGGAAAAAATGTTTTTTTGACCTTTGACCTGCGACAGACACACACACACAAACGAATTTCCGTTTTTTGACCACTTTTTTTCGACATGACCCTCCTTTCAGTCGAGGAAAAAGATTTTATGATATGAGTCCAACTCAAGATCAGGTAAAAACGATAATAATATATTACATTAACAGTAGTGTATAAATTTATCATATTATTTAGATTTGTTTGGCTAAAATTATTTGGCAAGCGACAAGAGAAAAATTGAAAGCTGAAGAAAATGTAGCCATTCTTAAGCAACGTATCTATACGAAACGATTACCTGCATCATTTGCTCTACTCGATCATTCCATTGATAATATGGAACAGATATTAAAGCAACCCATATTCAATGAAGATAAACGTGCAGAATTATCCTATCTTCGATCGAAAACAATTGCTCAATTCAAATCCGATATGATACTATTAGAGATTACTACTGCTGAAGAGGCAGTTCGAAGTCATACAAATATTATTGCTGAACAAAAGAAGAAGTTCATTGATACTGCTAATGGACAAGTACCACTGCCAAAATCGTTGATTCAATTAAATAATAACATTACAGCACGACAAACCAATTTAACACAACGTCAGCAAATTATTCTTAAACAGAAATTATCGGTTTTCGACCGCGCTCCGATGGTAATGAACGTGGCTGGTACCATCGGAGCAATGTAACAAATAATTTCAGTCATATTCTTNATTTTAATACATTATGGCTCATTTAGTTTCATTAGTGCTAGTTTAGTATTATTATTGCTCATTTAATTTTATTAATGTTCATTCAATATAATTATTGCTCAATCAGTATTTTTAGTGCCAATTTTCGTTATTGCTCATTTAAGTACTTTTAATGCCCACTTAAATACAAGTCATTATTTTAATGTATGTCGGAATACGAAGTAGTATGATTTGTCATGGATGAAATTGTGCGTTGGGAAGAAAAAGACTAATACTTAAATATTCGTTCTCATCTCTACACGTGAAGAAAAGAAGAAATGTAGGCAAAGATAAGCAATATATTTTCATTATATCAATTGTCAAAGGCATAAGTACGACTACAACCTTGAGGGTGTGAGCAACGGTAATGGATCTATCTTCCATTTCCACTCACACCCACGTTATTTGTACGCAATTGTCCATATAATTTTACTGCAATCGGTGTAAGAAATCGAAATATTATAGTTAAACCACCGTATACACCAAATAAGGTGTTAATAATATCAAGAGTATTCTTACGTTGACTGAACGAGTATTTACACCATAAAGGTGCACAAGTAGAAAAGTAACTAGTATAGTTGATAGCTGTCTTCCATTCTTCAACAAAAAGTGCATCAATTAGTTCTCCAATCGGTAATGTTGTGTTTTTAATTAGCGATGCATCAAGAGAAACAAGATTAAATCTAGTTCGATCAATGGCCAAATCAGCAAGCAGTCGAGTAAGACAAGCCGTTTGCGAGAAACATTCGAGTGTTGATAAGCGTAACCCATCGATAACTAAACAACCTCGAAATATACCGGGATATGATGTGTTTGTAGAAAATATGAGTGGCGTTGAGCATGCTGATGAACGATCGCATGAGCAAGAGAATGAACTATTCCAGATCGGAAATGTACGAGGAACTGTATTGATTAAATATTGTTCTTCAGAATTTGTCAGCTCAATCTGCCAGTTAGACAAAAGCATGTTCATAAATTGGTTTGCTCGAAAGTTTTCGACGATAAACGTAAGTGTATGTTGAAAATCAACGGATGTTTGCTTAAGAAATGTCGTAATGATAGTATTCGTTTGGGCTACAACGGTATCTTGTGGTATAACTTGGAAACTGATGAGTTTATTAGCAATCAAAACATGTATAGCATCATCGATTGTATTTTGAGTTACTTGACACATGGAGGAGAGAAGTCTCATATGAGTGCTGAAAAGTGACTGATCCGAATCAGTCCGATTATTAAAGACACTATTCCACCATGGAATGGTAACAAAAGTACTCGTGCATATGGTATGTCGAACTGATGAGATTGATACGAACATACTGTACGGTACCGAGTTTTGTGAACAAGGACATTTAAGAGAGAAAATATTGGTTTGTTGATACAATGCGTTCACGATGGATGCATTCGGTGTCGAAATAGTTTCCGAATATGTTTGTTGCTGAAAACTAAAAAATAGAAGAATAGAAATGAGACATCCATACAATAAGATACAATAGAGACGAGTTGCTGCACGTTGCATAGCAATAGTCATTGTTGTCACTTTTGAAAATAAGTTTATCGACCACAATGCGGACCATACTCTGACAAGTTTTCTTTGCAGAGAAACTTCAACAACTAAAATTACTGTTCTTTGATTGATAGATCTAATACTAAGACATTTGAAGATTATTTTCATTCCGAGTGGTACAATGAGTCGTAAACAAAGAGTCAAACCTGTCCAAATACCAATTAGACTAGCGGTCATGTGAAGTATATCAAATCTACGAGTATATGTATAAGTACATTCAGAAGGTGCACACTGGTTATAATATTTTTCATAACTACTCATTGTTATCCATTCTTCAATGAATAGTTGAGCTGTAATTATATCAACAGTAGTATTAGGTAAAAAACGACTTTTTATATAGGGATTGAGAGTAGAAATATTTAGTGTAGCACGTTCCAGTGGTTTTATAATAGTATCACTTATATTGAAAGAACGCCATGCAATCAATAATGCTAAACATGATGGATCATAAATACATTCCAGACTGGAGAGAAGTCCAGCTTCAATAGGAAAACATGCACCGACGAAACCAGGCACTAATTGCGCGCTACCTTCAGTATTAAATGGCATACCTAATATCCACATGGGATAAAAGCCACGTAGACCACTACACTGACTTGATATACCACAAGAACAATTATTGTTCTGCGTTATAGGTATAAAACCTATAGTTTGATTGTTTTGTGGAGCAAAGATAGCACTGGTACTCGGAGCGGCAAAAAGTTGATTGTCACTTATTGAAACTCGAATCAGTTCAAACAAACGCGTAAATGATGCCACCGTTTCAAGTTCGAATTGCGCGATTATTATGGCTGTTTGAGCATCGAAGTCGTTGCGTGTCAGTAGATTCGAAGTGATTAGATCTGTTAAATTGAAATTGTTCACAGCGCCATCTATAATTTCATCAGCCATATCACATAATACTTGTAACAAGCTGAAAAATATTTGTCCAGTAACACGAAAGTCATTCGAATTCCAACTTAAAAGAGCAGCCCTTGGGCCTAGATCAAAGTAAGCCAACCAAACGTCGGTTATAAATGCACTTGAACATACTTGATGATAGTGTACCTGAATATTCATGATTTTATTGTATTTAATGGAAAGATCCGAACAGCTACATATTAAATTTGACGAATATATTAGTTCGGCATTTTCATATTGAGCTAGAGTTGGTGAACGTATCGTGATAGTATACATATCAGTTGCTAATGATGTATAAATTGAAAAAGTAATTGCTCCGATAAGCAATAAACTAACATAGACACGGGTTGAAATTATACCAATATGAATATTATCGGATTCGAATAAATCAAATGTGAGAATTTTTTCTTTAACTAGACGAAAAATTTGAAGAAGACGAGTCGATGTTCCGGGATGGATTTCTTCGGCTTCTTCCAGTTGTTCGATCTCAGTTCGTACTAGTGTTATTCGTCGATAGAATTTAATAAGCAATGGTGATAACAATCGAAAGATTACACATAGACCGCCAAAGATGCTGGTAACCGTCGTGACCATATGAAGCACATCAAACCGCCGTGAATATATATAAGTACACATTAAAGGAGCACATTCGCTGAAATAGCTGATATAATCACTGGTATTGTGCAAAGATTCCAGAAACAATTCTGTAAACAATACATTCACAGTTGTGTTGGGTGAGAAACGTGATTTTGTTAGTACAATAGTTCCATTGAAAGGGTCATCGAGCATAGTGAGACATGATCGATTGAAAAAACATTCCAAAGTCGATTGCAGTATCGAACTACTCGGTGTACAACCAGTTAATATACCAGGAATGATTGCGAGTGGTGGAGATTGAGGTAAAATCAAACCACCAAGGCCATTCCGTGGATCTTCATTATATATACCAGCAGGAAATGTACATTCAAATGTTGAGGTACATGAACAAGAAGGAACAGATGTACTAAATGGATCGGTTTCATTTGTCATAATATCCGTTGGATATATGCTCCAGTAAGTATCAAAAACACGAGAGCCTGGTATCATCGTTGTGAAAAAGTTAGTTTTCAAGGCCGACATAATTAAGTTCTGCTCCAGCATTGTATTTAATAGTCGATTGGCGCGCACTAACGATGTAACCGTATTAATTTGAAATTGTTTGACAATATCGGAAACCTCTGCTTCGAATATAAGACGTGTTGACAATTGTGGAGAAACCATTAACATCGATGCAAACTCACCGTATATTTGATCATTGATGAAACTCGATACTGTGCGACATAATAAGGCGAGAGTTTCGAATTGAGATGAAGCTATCAATCGAAAGTCAAGAGGATGATAATAGCGAATTCTATTATTTGTTTGAAATAATGATTCGATCCATTCCGATTGTATTAAAATACTTGAACAGATTGGATGATATTCGGGCATTAATGATAAAAACTTGTCGCGACGAATTGATGTTTGTGTGCATGGACAAGANAAACTCGATACTGTGCGACATAATAAGGCGAGAGTTTCGAATTGAGATGAAGCTATCAATCGAAAGTCAAGAGGATGATAATAGCGAATTCTATTATTTGTTTGAAATAATGATTCGATCCATTCCGATTGTATTAAAATACTTGAACAGATTGGATGATATTCGGGCATTAATGATAAAAACTTGTCGCGACGAATTGATGTTTGTGTGCATGGACAAGAAAGAGTTGTTGAATAGTGATACTGCAAACGCTCAACAAAGGAGAGTGAGAGAGGATTTCCGTATACAGTGATTACATTTGTTTGTACGCTAAAGCCGGAAAAGAGCAGAACAACGATAAGACCAATACCGACCAATATGACATAAAGTCGAGTAGCTAAACGTTGATCTATTACTGTTTCGTCGTTCGCTGAGAACAAATTCAGATTGACGAGTTGATAAATTATTCTGCTACCAATAGCGGTATTAACTTCATCAGTCGACATAATAGTTACAGCGTTTATTTTCTATGAAATTAGATCAACAATTCAAAACCTAAAGAAAAATTCTGCGCAGAAACAATCCTACTCCTTTTTTAAACAACTTTCTCAAACTATCGTTTCCCAATATTAGTAGTAATATTATATATATATATATAGTAATTATTTCCGCTGTCAAAAAAAACTGAGTTAAAAATGGAAAATAAGGCAACAAATATTATAGTCTTTTTTACGCTAAAATAATTCATCAAGAGACCACTTCTATTTTCTCCGTTGATAAAGATCTATTTAGCATGTGAGTATGTCATTCTTCAATAAACAAACCTCACGATCCGAATTTCCATCCTAACTGAAAGAGATCGATTCTCGAACCTTCAAGGTGGAGTAAGGACGTAAATGTTGCCTTATTCAAGATCTACACCCTCACCCACACCCACACCCACACCCCTCAAGAAAATCTTATATCCTATACAATTGATAAACATAACAAGCAACATTCGCTGAACATTTTATTATAAAGCTATTCATTACGTTCAAAAGGAAATTTTTTTGTAACGAAAATAATGAGAAAAGGTGAAGTTTAAAATAACATTTAGCAGAAATATTTGTTATCTTGATCTATTCATCAGTTGAAATACCGCTTTCTGTAATAGTAAACTATGTCATTATAAGTCATCTATGGTTAGACAATCACTCTGGTTTTGATTCAATTGTGACTCATCCATGTTTTATGAATTGATAAGAAACGGTAGTCAGTATCACCATGTGTTAGTATTCAAGTGAGATGAAAAATAAGTTTTTACACTATTTACATTGATACACATCTATCTCTGTTAGTTTCAAAGAACAGTGTGATAGACTTCAAGCTACAGTTTTATATTTTCGATTATTGCAGTAACAAGCAGATGGCCAGCAATATCAACGCTGAAACTATTCCACCACAATCATTAGTTGATTGTAGTTATTTTATGAACAGAATAAAATGCTATTATGGTAACGCTTGTCGTTTTCGTCACTGTCAGCATGCAATACGACAAACCCAACGATGTGCGAAGTGGCCTAACTGTAATAATGTAAAATGTCTCTATCGTCATCCTTCAATTGTACCCAAAGGATGGAAACCAGTGCCACTTCCTTCGGCGAATGTTTTTACACCATCCATTTTATACTCACAGCTCCGAGAACATAAGTGTGATGTAGTGGTATATTCCTACATACATATAGGACTTATCCATATTCAAGTTATATGTATTTTCCTTTCATTCTTGGACTTTTCCTATACATACATATATATATATATACGCATGTGTGCTGATATAGGTGTGTGTGTATCCATCTATACTTTCTCCTGTTCTCTTCTCTTCTGTCTTCTCCCTTCAATAAAGATACTCTTTCCGAAGATCGTATTTTATTGAACATCAAGACGTGACAATAAGCAGAAGTCATCTGAGAATGTTGTTGGCATATTTTGGGACTTAGAAAATGTCCAAATACCTCGAACACAAAAACCATTCGATATTGTCCAGCGCATCCGAGAGATGCTAGTCATTAAGGCAAACTTGCAGGAAATTGGATTCACATGTTATTGCGATGTCTCTACTATTTCACAAATCAATCAAATTAGCCTCATACACGCTAATGTGCGCATTGCACACGTGCCCAATGGAAAGCCAGGCAGTGTCGATCGTCAGATTCTGCTCGATTTAGATCGTTTTGAGAGAGCTCATGATCCCCCAGCAACAATTATACTCATTACCGGTGATATCGATTTTGTCGGCAAATTATCAGATTTACGTCACCAGGCTCATTTTCATGTAATAGTAGTGCATAACAAATCGGCGAAAGAGGAGTTGAAAGCGATCGTCAATGCATACTATAGCTGGGATTTGTTCACCGCTCCGGATAAAGTTCTGTACCTTAATGACACTTTGGATACCCCAGCACTCTCTCCTGGCGCTCCAGCGAGTAGTAAAATGGATAATTTCATCGATTCAAAAAATCTAAATTTTGAAACTCCGATACCTGTAATCAATGCATCTCATGAAGCAAATTATTCATTTGAATGCTCAGTATGCACCAGAGTGTTTATTAATTACGATGCTCTCCGCCAACATCAAAAAGCTAAACGGCACTTATTTAACTGTTAGTTTAGCAGCAATTGCTTCTCTACGCGTATTCCTCAATTACGGCACAGAGAAAGACAACAAGAATAAAAAACTAATCAAAATAGTGTACGTTGATTGTAAGAAACTTTTTATTCATTTTAGAAGCCTCGAACGACATTTAAGTATTTCTGCTTCACAGTGATGATGAACTCCTTTCTTACGGAAGCTGAGAGCGTGCTTGTGATCATACATCTCACAATCCTACCTACGCCCACACTCACGATTTCTACTAGCCTTATCATTGATCCATTCCACTTAAGAAACATTCAATTCGATTTGATAATCATACTGTTCATTCATAGAACTCATCCGTATTATGAGGAATTTTGATGAGATAATCGACAATCGGAATTCAGTCAATTTATTGAAGGTAGTCATTTTCAGAATAATACTTTCAAAGAGCGTTTTATTTGAATTCAAAAGTCGATATTACTGTTGTTTAACCCAATTTTCATTGAATCTAACGTATTTAATCGTTTGTCTATTATATGAATAAACTAAATGAATATCATTGTCATCACTTGCAGTCCAAGTAGTTTGTAATATGGATGGATAAGAATAATCTCCAATAAAAGTCGAATTATCATCATCATGAATTTGAACATCTCTACGATGTGGCCATGTCATGCCATTATCATAGGAAAGTGCAACAGTTAAGGGTGATCTAGCTGTACCGTTCAGATTATTAAATGCCATAATAATAGCTCCACTTTTTAATGCGTACGCTTGAATCGCTGCGTCATTATTCGGTAGAACGGTTGCTTTTGGTATTGTCCAAGTTAATCCATCATCATTACTATCAGAATAATAAATCCATTGAAATCTTTTATCACGCAAAAATGCTCGTAAATTTTTGGAATTATCCAAGCGAACAATTGATGGCTGAACAAGATAATCACTTTCTGTCATATTAATCGGAACTAACTTCGATGTTGATGATGATCTTCGAAATATAAACGAATAATCATCTGTATGATTTAGTGTCGAATTATAGCATGGAAATATCAATCCTTCTTTGTCAAATGTTGGAATTACACGATTGCGATCCCATACACCTAATGTACTATAAAATATTTCCGGACTTGACCATTTTGAACCTAAATGAAAAGTGAATATATAAATCAATTTTAAATATATATACACATACCTTGATCTTTACTATGTAAGTGCCACATTTGAGCATAATTCTCTTTTAAATGTCCTAATTGTTGCGTGTGATATAAATGTAATATTTGTGTTTGATTATCCCAATAAAGAACTGGATTTTGATTAGAATAATTCGCACGTTCGCTAACAACTACACCAGCTGTAAATTGTTGTGAACCGAATGCTAGTAGTGATACTGCTATTGAACAGTTCGGTTGTTGTTCACCGCCTGAAAACCAAGCAACAGCTAATGTACCACTTGGACTCATTTCTTCAACGAATGATGCATGATTACTCATTTTAGGTGAAGATAAAAATGCATAAGAGCTTCCATCACTAGATCGATGAATTATTCCATCATAAGGGATCAATCCATTTAATTCA
>CAJNOJ010000538.1:15131-32507 GCA_905250025.1 Adineta ricciae
AATGTACCACTTGGACTCATTTCTTCAACGAATGATGCATGATTACTCATTTTAGGTGAAGATAAAAATGCATAAGAGCTTCCATCACTAGATCGATGAATTATTCCATCATAAGGGATCAATCCATTTAATTCATAAACATACATTGATAATAAAGCCGCTAGTATTAACATCTTTCTTTGTTTTGTGTTATTATCTCATGGTTTTCTTTATAAATACGTTTGGCGGCTGCAAACAGCTGCAAATATTTCTCATGTATACTACTAGAAAGATTGATAAACGCGACAAAGAAAAATATTATCTTTGAATTTTTTAATCCTATCGGTTTCTTCACGGAGGAACAATTTCAAGGTGAGAATGTGCGTGGAGGTAAAAAGATAAAAATATCAGACCCTGACCCAGAACCACCCTCATCCTTCTCATCTTCAATTAGATGAAGTGTAGGGAAAAAGTGTGTTTTACCCAATTAATTCTCGGTATGTCCGCAAAATGCTGTGTGGCAACAGGCCTAATTGGATTTCTCCATAGATTGAGTGTTGTGAGGGTTTACATGTGACAGAACACATGAATGGGTCAAGTGTGCAGCAAGAGAATGCTTCTGTTAGTATGGACAATTCCGATACATGTGTTTTGGAGTTATTCCTATTCATGCCGTCACATATATGAAGGAATTCTCCCATACACATGCCTATATATATATACATATGTGTATTTCGTTCTCGCGGTTCATATATATATATATATCTTCGTACTTTCGTACACTGCGCGCCACCTATCTTTGTTCTCTCTTCTCTCGTTATTTACCTAATAAACGGAATTCACAAACCTTTTCTAAAACTTCACTCACACTTACAGCTTCCTACTTGATTTGTTTATAACGCACTAGCAAGATGTAGTGCCCCAACATCTCCGATTTCATTCCATGTGAGGTCCAGTGTAGTGAGAGACTATATGCAGCATACAACACATGAAGACTGAGGATACGCCACAACTAGTAATAGCTTACCGTATTTATTCGAAGTGTATCGGATATGATTGCACATCAGATCCAGCGCAGTGAGAGTCTACGTACGAAAGAGCACGTGGATATATGAAGTGTATGCAGAAAAAATATTTTACCACTTTCGCTCGCAACGCATCACCAATTCCATTGGATCTCAACTGCAGTGTAACGAGGGTCTGCAAACACGAGAATCATACGATTTGCAAATTGTATGCAAGACACATGCACCCTACACTCGGCTTGCTCGCAAAGCTTGGGCAATATGTTGCGATCCGATGATTTAAACTTGATTTGACGACAAGTGCAATATGGTGACTTTCTAGAAGGTAAATGAAACATGGAAAGAGCTGGTGCGAGACGGAGATATGATTGTCCCTCAGTTTAGTAACACCTGTAGATGAAAGTACGTTTATCTTCGGTATGGTAGTGAGTCAAAGAGAAGACTGTTGTTTTCATATGTTCTGTTGACCAGTGGTTGGTGGTCACTATAAATAATCTTCCTCTAAACTGTCGCAGTTCAACAGCTGATCTTGATTAGTTTCGTATCGAAAAAGTGTCGTGTAGATTCTGAATTTAAACTATAGTTGATGAACAACGCACAACAAAGATTCATGCACAAAGAGATGTGATTGCCCCTTGATCTCCTAAGACAAACTAATGTTGTCTCTCGAAGATTCGTTAAAGAACTTCATGAATGGTCGGTTTTACTCAAATCAAAGATAGAGAAGTAAGATGCTTTTCGATAGTTTGGCTCGGTGGTTACTAGCATATTCTTTATACTATAGTGTAAGTTGTCATAGATCTTCAGAATCATCTGAAATCGATTATAGGTATTGAGAATTTGATTGAATCATTGACAGACATTTTGCATTGAGCAAAATAATGTATAACCACTTTCATGATCTAAAATTCGGTAAACAAGTTCCACCAGTAATTTTAGAAATGTTGACATGATCTTGAACGGTCACAGTCCAGAATGTCCTTTTTCTTTTCGTCCTCTCATGTAAATTCTCGACTGTATTCTTGTCTTCTAAACTAAATGTTCGTAAATTTGAAATTATTCTTTATTCATTTTTCGATTATTATTAATTGTCTTGGTCAATGAAGCAAAAACTGATAGTAAGACAATGTAACACTCGTCGAAGAGTCGATGTTTTTCGTTAATATCTTCATAAGCAGTGAGTTTCTCTTTGATAACTTCTATGTTAATCAATTCTGCAGGGAGAAATGAGCCTCAAGTCTATTATTTAAGCTCATGTCGAATTTTGACGTTTTTTTTTAAATATTATCGGTCAATTTTCATTGCTATTTCAATGAATTACCTTTCCCTGGGTAAGAAACGAGGGAAAAACGAACTCTATCGAAAAGCATTTCTTTATAATGCCAGTCAGTCTCATTGCGCTTTATTTTCAGCCAATCGTATTGTGTGTGTGCGAGAAAACGAGATATTTATTTAGTAACAAAATGCACGATTTTTCGCTAATCCACTTTCGACGATATGCGAACGATGAAGTTCGAAGATTTGCCCAATGAATTAATGATTTCTATTTTTGAATATCTTTACCCAATTGATTTATTTCAAATATTCTATGGTTTAAATACTCGCATTGATCAACTTATCTCAAAGAATTTAAAAGATTGTGAAATCGATCTTCGATCGATAAGAAAACAAGTCTTCTTTACAATTTGCACTTATTTCGCGTCCATCCACGATAAAATTGCTTCTCTGATACTATCCGGTAATGAAGAAACACCGAGTCTTCCTGAACTCTTTCTGCAAAACGATTTCGCATTGACTGATTTTTCTCGATTGAAATCCTTGACATTGGATTCAATAAATTCCTTTACAAGTCTCCAATCACTTCTATCACAATGTCAATCTCTTTCGAACCTTCAAATCTCCAATTGCAAAAAACTTCACGAAGAAGAACAAGTCTTATCAATCTTGGAATCTGTTTGGAATCTTCCAGATTTGAAAAATTTTCATCTAAAAGACTGTTTGCATTTTGGAAAGATGTTCAAATATATAAAGAACGTTTCATCATCAATTGAAAGTTTACTTTTTGGCGATGTTGTTCAACTTGATTTCGATGGGTTTATCAATTTAGTTCATCACACAGTTAAACTTCAACACATTTGTATGACTATGGAAAGTAGTCATTCGTATTTACGAACAACGGAGCTATTTTCCTTGATAATCTCATTAAAACTTGTTCACAAAGGTATTCGATATGGATTAATCAACTTCTTGAAAGCATTTCCAACTCTAACTGACTTATCTGTCGAAACAGAGGGAACGTTTATAGATGGATATACATGGGAAGATTTAATTCGTCATTCGTTACTCAATTTAGAAAGATTTCAATTCCAAATGAATGCTTTGCTTGTACGTGTTGATGGTGTTGATGTCGAACAAAGAATTGATGAGTTGTTAAATACTTTTCGCAGTCCGTTTTGGATCGAAGAACGTCAATGGTTTGTTCGATGTAATTGGACACAATCTTCTGATCAGATTCAAACAACTTTTTATAGTTTACCTCACAGTTTTGAAAAATTCATCGCGTATGAAAAATCGAAGTCGACTTGTTTTAATCGAAACGCGTTTTATTCATATGATCAGGTGAAGATATTGACATACAATGATTCAATCAATGGATTATTTTCTCTTCCGAATAATTCTCAAGTTTGTTTTTCGAAAATCCAACAATTAACAGTTGAATGTCCGTTTAAGGAACATATCTGGTCGTTTATTCCAACGTGGAATACGTTAAAATCACTTCATGTAATATTTCAGAACAAAGTCAATTCTATTCTTTTGCAATCGATATTAGACAAATCACCAAATCTTTATTCGTTGTCTATTCAATCGAAATTTCCTTTGGAAAATGCATTTTTTCAATTCCAAAGTGAATCGATTCATCGACTGGATTTGACAAAAGTTGTTCATCTATCAAATCGAAATATTTCCTTATTCGATTATGAATCATTGATCAATTCACCCATTGGACGACAATGCCAAGTTCTTTTGATTAATATCAGAAGAAAAGATGAAATTCTTAATCTTACTGAAAACATGACCAATCTTCGAGCATTCATCGGCGTCAGAGAGGGACAGATGAGATCGTCATCAATAGGCGAAGAGAAACTTTATCAATGGCTGGAAGAGTCCTTGCCTTCATCAGCTTCTATCAATATTAGTTCAACTTATGTTTGTTTATGGAGATGAAAATTCAAAACGAGTAGATGTTTAGCTCAAGTTCGAAAATAAATCTTTTAGAAAGTTCCTCGAAAATGTAACAGTTCTCCAGAGATGGTTTGGGCTGACATTTCCCATGTGCCATTGTTGGTCACACGTATCGAGTTCGATGAATAATAAAATTGTGCTTCGATAAAATTTGGAAAAGTCTCTCGCGTAATATACATATTTGATATAGAAAACCAGTGATAGGTTAAATTGAACGGTTTCTGCACATGGGTCATGTCGGTAGAAGAATTCCAGTATGTTTGATATTGTTGGGCATAAGTTTCATTGTAGTTGCGCACGATGGTGATGGTTATAGTCATATTCATTAGGATTTGAGAACAGTTGATATTGAATTGTTCAACTTGATAATTTACTAAGGGATTTAGAAGCATTCTAATATAGCTATTCATTCATCCATCATCATTCTAGTTTCTTTGGCAAAGATCTCCTGTATGATAAACTTGTAACTAAATAACTATAGCCTCTACTACAAAGTTACCGTAGAAACTCAAGAAAGAATTATAGATAGCTTTTTTTGGAAAAAATTTCGATCAATTTCTTGAGGATGTGGGTGAGAGGTGAGGGTGAGAGAACCCTCACCCTCACCCTTGTTTGATATTCGTTTAAAGTGATGGTGAAGTTGATAAGTGAAGTGAAATTCAAGTTTATTATGATTTTTAGCCTCCTCTAAAATCCACGTAAATGGATCGTCATCTTGTTGTTTAGGAACAAATTCAGACAATTGGTATGTCCATTTGACTAATTCTTGGTCATAACGTGACATCAAAAAGGCAGCCATCATATCCATCCCTGCAGTAACACCACTGCTCGTCCAAAATTTATCACAGACAATCCATCGTCCTTTTTCTGTCCATTGAGTTTGAGGAAAATTTTGAATAGCAAATTTATGAACATTCTTATTTGTTGAAGCTTTTTTACCATTGAGAACACCAGCAGCAGCGAGAACGATTGAACCAGTGCAGATACTCATTACAATATCTGCTTCTTGAACATGTTTTTGAATAAACTGAATTAATTCTGGTGCAAATTCAACATCAGGTGGTGGACCTGGTAGAAGGAAAAGATCGAGAGATGGACATGTTGTATAAGTGCATGTTGGTAATTGTAAAGGTCCTGCAGCAGGAGCAACTGGATCGAGAGAATCAGAAATATAATGAAAATTCATTGGTACTGCTTTTGATGCAAGTGATGGCGGAGCTCCGGCTTTTTGAATGTATTCAGGAGTTAACATAGTTAACAAATCAAGGGGTCCTGTAGCATCCAAAAGCTGATATGATTTAAATAAGAGAATGCCGACTTGAAGAGGCTTTGTTGTCATCTTCAATGGTGATTAGGAAAAAAAAAATGAGCGAGCGCATGTTTTAAATATATTTGTTTTTATACATATATATGCATAGGAAACATGAACCATGACAAGGCAAAATACAAAAAGAAAATATTATTCTCTCTCACTTATATTTTGCCTAGTCATGATTTCTCTTTTCTGTGTGTATATTCGTATACGTTTGTTATCACGTTCCCACTAGCACGTGCAGTACGTATGGTTTTTGTTCTTTTCTTTCCTTCTATTCGGTGTATGAGCAGGATGGGCTATTAAAACTATAAAAAATTTCAATTATGATGTCTAATCTTATTTAATACTGTATCTCTCTTACGTAATGAATATATAAATCTCGAGGATGCGACAAGCTGTTATGATCGGTTTCAACTTTACCAGTTGGAATATTCGCTACAGGACCAATCAGTCCCAGCACTTTTCAAAAATCTTAAGGAACCTAGATTACATAAAGCATCGGAATATTGTGGTCGCATGTCCCTCAAAACTTCTTCAAGTGGATTGTAATATGTACAATAAAATAATTTTAAATAATATTGATTCCATTCATGTTGTAGATCTTCAATATTACATGATACCTTTAAATTATATAAATTTTCAATCTTCAACAACGTATAAAAAATGTTACTTGATCTTATCCAGCAAGTATCAATTGATCATAGATAGATGAACGAATCCAAATTATTTCTCATGGTCGATTTACGTGTCTTTTTCATCGAATTAATCAATGGTATACTAATCTACCGGTCTTCGATATGCCGAGATCGCAATGTGTTTATCTTAAATATATATGTGTTAAAGAACTGTTAGAAATTCTATGTCGTACACCTAATATTTACTCTTTCATCGGTTATATTAATTCTTGGGAGGTGAATGACTGTATATGCGATTTTAATCTTCAAAAACTCCACCATTTTGAATTAGAAATAAAAAATCGGAATTCATTTGAAAATCTTTATCAGTTTTTTGCCTATAGGATTCTATGCGACACATTTCATACTTCGTTTTTGGATTAAATATAGAAATGAGAGAATGCTCGATATTATTAGTTGGCAAAATCTTATTGAACAACATTTACTTTACCTTATTTATTCCAAAATTCGATTAGTTAGATTTACGCAATGGTTAGATGATAATGATCTTCATAATATATTCGATCTATCGGAATATTGGCTTCAACAAAAAAAAAACACAGTTTGACATTCAGGTATATAACATAGTATTTTTTTTTACAAATGAAATTTTATTTATTTTAGTCTGTGGCAGTCTGATGTATGAGCTATATTCATAAAAATTATTATATTAAATTAATCACAATGTATTATAAATCTGTAACTGACTATACAAGATTAATTCAAATTGATTGAAGATCGTTTAACATTCTCAGAAAATCTTTACTTGAAAAATTCAGTTCTTCCTATTCTTGTACTGTCATTTTATTGAAAATTGCATTATTAATTATGTATGACAGTATAATTTTCTTTTTTACAGTTCTTCTAAAGGTTTTATAACGAGTTCAGGCATACTATCAAATGTTTAGACGTACTTAAGACTATGTACAGAACGATGGCGAATCTTCCTATAACATCTTCAAGTCTTTTCGGATTCATAGGAATGGTTTCTGGTAGGCAATACTGCTTCATGTTCTCATTTAATCCAATGCAGTTATGTAGTAGGCGATGTGAGACAAGTTTTGTTAGGATATATTCAAAAATACGGTCTGATCATAAAGTAAAACTGGGTGAAAATACGAAGTAGTATTGTCTATAATATTTATCCAAGCAACGTAAGATTAATTGACAATAGTTTTCAGGAGCTTTTTGTCAGTCTAATAGTTGTACTTATTCAACGTTTAAGTTTGATGCTGGTATATAGTTCTCTTTAGGCACACCTACAAACATAAGTACACCGAGTAAATAAACATCAATTGCTGAATCTTTATAAGATTGAAGACGATCACTACTCGAATTAGAGGCTGTTGATGACATTAAAACAGTAATATCTGGTGGTAACGGAGCACTCCCGATAATAATGTGGTTTTCAGTTTCATGTTAGCACGTACCAAAATCAGCTAAATAAACTAGGTCATATTCATCAATAAGAATATTTTCAACTTCAATATCACGATGAACAAGATCGTAAGTATGCATATACGCAATAACGCTTGCAGTGTTACGTGAAATCTCTATAGCTTTATCAGCATTGATACCTCTCAAGTTTTTTTTTTCGAGGAATGATCTCAGACTAGTCGAATAGCGAGGCATGAGTATATTCAAGGAATCGTTGTCGATGTACAAATATTTCAAATGAACCATATGTGGTATGTTAAGATTGGTCACAGTTCGATGGAAATGCCGTTCTAAATATGCAAACTTTTGATCGTTCACATGTTGTTTTAGGGTTTTAGCAGCGAGTCAATTCTCATCATCCCAAGATGCTAGATGAAATTTAAGGAATCCACCTTCACCCCATGCGGGCTTGTTTTCCGCCACAGGGAAAATACACCAGATCCGCCAGAAAATTAAATGAAATATGATAAGATTCTTCGGAAAACGACTGGAAATGTCATCATGAACGAACGGAATCTATCCACTTTCCAAAATCAAATACATCCTAATCTCTAAATTTATTTAACTACTACTCGAAATCGAGCACAAAGCATCCTATGATGGTTTTTTTCAGATTTCAGTAATTATTAGGAAAAATCCTAAAAGTACTCTGGCTATACTCGTCGTTGACGAATGGAAGTGGGAATTAAATTTCTTGATCTAAACAGCTTGGAAATCGATTAGGGTAAAAATAATCAACTGAAATCGGCCGAATCCTGTTGTAGTATCTACTTGAACTGATTATTTTTGATGGAAGACAGGTACTGTTGAAAATTAAACAATATCTTTAAACGAATTAATTTTTTATCAGTTTCATAACAGGATTTAATCGATTAAAAAGTTGATTTTTCATTAGGTTTCGCGTGTGAAATCTGATTTTCACGCCTTCTCTTACGTTGGCGAGTGGATGGCAATTAGAAGAATGATTGAAAAGGTATACGTGAGTAAGTTGTGACATTGCAACTTGGTACTCATTGTAGATAAATAATACCGGTATGCAGGATGGTATTGGATCTAATAACGTAATCTTTGCACAATAGTTGCGATTAAGTTAAACTCAATATTGCATTTATGCACCCCACGTATCTACTCCACTAAACACTTCATCGGAGCTCAGAATTAATAAAAAACATTCATCGATAATAAACATGATATATCACCTATAGCGCTATGATAGTTATTTATTAGATTACTACTTTATTCTACGCTACCAACGTAGATGGGTATTTGCGCAGGTGATTTAAAATACATGTATACATGTAAGATTTTGAAAGGGTATACTAACCGTTTGACAACTTTTTGAATAGTAACCGATTCACAGTATAACCAAAATCGAATATTTTCTTTCATACGCTACTGTATTTTTACAACTGAGAAGTGGATTTCAAATATTTTTCAACAGTATTTAAGAGAAACTTGCATAATTTCCGTTGGGAATCATTGAATCTTAAGTAAAAAATCACTGACAAAGTAAAAAATTCAGAACATTTGTATCGGTCTGCCGAGTAATTAGATGCAAACAAATATTTTCATCTCAATCAATGGTAGACTTCTATCACCTCTCTATTGATTACGTATCATAAAGTTGTAAAATTTCTGTGCATTTAAATACTGATTAGTGGAGAAAATCGTATTAAACGATTTCGAATCTGAAAATATAATCCGTGCCAAGGAACCAACTGGAAGAGTATCGGAAGCGGATAGCCGGATACGAAGTCAGATTCCCATCGCAGGAAATCATTGGAAAGTCATTGATCCCGCCGGTTCTTGTCGTACAGCTTTGATATGGGAAGTCTTTGGAAAAGATAAATATCAACCACTAAATGATGATTTCGAGATATAACATGCGATTGTTACAGCTGGTTATGACAATTATTTTCTACTCGAACTACTGTGGTGAGTTCAACAATTTCTTTTTCTTTGTTTGATAAAAAGTCTTGATTATTTTTATTGGTGATTAAATGGAAGCATTCAAGAATGAAATCCTGCTAGTTGAAGTAGAAAAAAATTGAAAATTAGGTAAGATAAGGAAAAAGAAACTGTTTTTAACGTGAGAGGATTCTTCTCATTCGAAGATTATGTCTCTCTCTTGCTTTTTTATGCACAGGATTGAATATATTTGAGACTTTCGTAAAACCGGCGTACATTACCACTGCATGTATGGGTAGTAATACAACCATCATGGCAATATCCATAATTAATATCGGATGATGACATAATTGTTCCTATTGCACACATAAAATACGTCCTTAGATAGTTGACAATATTTATCTGACAAATCATACCAGATCTTGTGGATTGATAACAACAACAGCGTCACTTGTTGTAACTGAAGTAGTTGAAACTGTTGTAGCAGCTGCGAAAGAGAAATAACATGAACATATGATCATAATGGTGATGGTAAAAAAATTGTCCTCACTAGTCGAAGATGAAGTAGTTGTGAGTGCTGCTGTAGTTGTTGTAGGAGGAGTTGTTGTTGTTACTACAATACCAGTTGTTGTCAACTGTCGATAGATAGATTTATATTCGCGTAGAATAAAATATAAGAGAACTTACAAGAGTATTAATACTTGTTGTCGATGTTGGCTTTGTGGTGACTGTTGCAGTTGTAAATGGTGTTGTTGTTGTTGTTGTCGTACTTGAAACAGCCGGATCCCAGATATTGTATCGCCAAAATGTAGGATCAGTGATGGGTGCTGATTCAGCATCTTTCATGTGACACATTCATTACACAAAGAGAATAATACGATAAAAGAAACTTACGACAGAAAACACTTCCACTAGCAAATCCACTGTCCATTGTGATATAGTAAAACTGTCCAGGTGTCCATGTAACATTTGTGATAATAACAATTGTATTTCCGGTATAAACTACATTGGGTGCATATCCAGCATCGTAACAGACAACTGATATGTTTGTGGCTGAATTACGAAAACAGACGTTTGTCCCATTACGATTTGGACGACCAACTTCACCTTTTGCTACACAATGAAAATAAAAGGAAAGGAAATGTCGAATGTATCTGTACTATATTCACTGAAAGTTTCTACCTTGTATAAAAAACATGGAATGATTTTGGAAGACGGTGCCGACTGGACTTGCTGTTCCTTGAACAACTTCAGGACGACGTATTTCTGGCGAATCGTAACCAACTAGATATGTAATACACCATGGATCAGATTGTAGATTATTATTATCGAGAGCAGCAGCACAAAAACTTTGAGGACCGGCCTGAAGTGCAACAGGTTTCCATGTCAATGTCATAACCCATGTATCTGTTCAAATCCAAACTTTGTCTCACTCTAACGAGTCAAAAGCGATTACTCACAAGCACTCGGATTGCTGATGCCACTATGTGTCATTCCATATGGTGAAGCAGTGATGAAGTCAACGATTGTTTGACTAGGACAATACGTTTGTACAATGACAGTCTCATTCAATTGAACATCTGGAATAAAAATTCAAAACCGTTGAAATAGGAAAATGTAACTATCGACTGTAATTACCGTAAGGAACTCCAATACAAGCTAAAACAAGTACAATAAAATATGAGTGAGTTTACTTCAAATAAGAATAGTTTTGTTCATACCTCTGTTAGGACGAACACCGATGATTGAAGGACGTTTACAGCTACTGGAAAGTATGTCTCCATAAAATAAGAATTGTATTGGAACAGAACTCATTGGATTTCTTGACAAAGAATTGTAGAAATCTTCAATTTGCAGAGCAACTGCGTAGTAAAGGTTATTAGTTGGTAAAGTGAAGGTTATTGTGCAATTGGTACCAGTTAATCCATATCCAGGAGGTAATCCATAGCAAATACCAGCACATTCGTCGATTCTATTGTAGTTGTTCGTATCATTTGCATTCGACCAACGGCATACCAATATATCAGTGCCATCATTGTCTGCCATTTGCACAATATGAACGATTGGTATATTTATTTGATAGATTATTACAGGTAGTGTATTTGTGACAGGACTACTGTTGATATAACCATCAGGTCTTAAGCCCAAATTCAGCCGGTTAACAATAGACCAATCTCCGACGCCGCCTTTAAAAAGAGCAGACATCCATGCACTGGACTGGTAACCAATTGTAATTGATGTTGTTAAAAGCAATGACAATGTATCATACTTTTCACCGGCCCATGAATCAATTTTTGAACTTTGTTGACAATCTGTAGTAATCATCCTAGTTGAAAGGCCACCGCCGGGATAATTCGAACTGGAACAGTTCACTAAACATCTCATGGCTTCATTAACTGGAATAAGGGTTCCACTATTAACATCTGCTTCTGTACATCGATAACCACCGAAACCGCCCCATTGTCGCCACCAAAAATATCGTTGATGTATGAGGATGTCAGCAGTAGTACCGGATGCAGTAGCATTTAAGGGGCGCCTAAGGATCAATTGACAGTGGGGAAAATATAAGTGAACCGAAGATACTCACCATGAAATAATACCGCCACGAAAATGGTATCCATCGATCACATCATGGAACAGTAATAAAACCAGAAAGGAAAGATTGAAAGTTCGCTTTATTCTCATCTTATCCATCGAATAGCGAAAACGCAAAAGGAGAAAATGAATGACTAAATGGAGAAGAAACGTTTATATTTATACCTGCATCGCTAGCTCAAAAGAAGCATTGAAAAATAAAAGACTTTTCGCGGAGACTTACGCCCTTTAGTAATTAAAACAAAGAATCTTCAACGGACTATGGTGCGAAGTTTATGGAAGAAAGAGAAGGCGACTCCATATGCACAGTGAATGATTATTTTGCGCGAATGCCAAGAATTTCTTTTACAAAAGATTAAAAGAGCTTATTTTGCCTTAAGAAATTTAAAGAGAGCGTCGTTCGTTCCTAACAAACAAAACTTTATTTTCAAACATACTTAATGAATGCATTCAAGACAAAACGTATTAAATACGCAAATTGAAATTTTATTTTGAAGCACTCAATGAAAAGTTTCTCTCCCTTCGACTTTGTCATGAATCGGTGACAGTTCAACCGTACTCACATCAAATGTAGGTACATTCGACCTTTGTTTTTATCCATCACAAATCCGTCTTATACTATGTGTGACGATCTTCTTCGCATGCGCTGTACGCATGCTATTTGTCCCTACTTCGGTGCATTTTGTGTACTTTGGCATTATTCTTCCTTGCTTTCTATCGAGAGAACGGTCTATAAACGTGTGTTCTGTATTAGAACGATGCGATTGATGATAGGAAGAAATAAAGGAAGACATGATTCTATCGGGATACACATCTCTTCCATCAGAAATCGTCACATTATGCTCCTATCTACGCTTGCGAAAATAATGACAGACGTCTCTCGCATCTATGCCTGATAAATAATGAAATGCGGAAGTGTGTGATCTTATTTTCGAAACAAAAAGAGATTTTGGGAAAAGCTCAGCAGCTGCAGAAGCTCTTTCCGAACAAATGGAGTAATGTATAGTTTATAGCGCTTCTCTCTTCTTTTTTACATTGAAAGGATATATATGAAGTTTCGAGGGTGGAATGTGGGTATAGGTGTAATATAGATAGAGAATTCTACGACTATAGTTTCGTCCTTTCTCAAGGGACGTTCATCGGGTAGCTTATGATAGAGCTCATGATCTGAATGGAGTTCGACGGGAGGTAGTTTTCTGAGTCGTTTTTATCGTAGTGTAGCGAAGAATGATGAAGTGAAGTTTTTTATTATGTTGTTTATCGTGACAAAAGAAACTACGCAAAGGAGAAATGTACATGGAGGTTATAGTTTCAATTACAGTAGAACTTCTCTTATCTGAACACTGCTGGTTCATAGAAAAATGTTCATAATGGCGGGATGATCATAAAGGAGAGTGTTCGAGGAAAGCAAATCTAAACATAATTCTTTTATTATTTTCTGAGCTCATTGGTCATCATTTTATCGTTTTATTCAATGAATAATCATTGTTTATTACAAAGTACTTTGTTTATACAACTGATTTAAGTAAGAAATGAAGGTTTTCTTCAAACCTGCTCGAAATTCCCACGAATAGTTTTTTGTTTAAAATTTTTCCATCAAGACAAATTTTGATTAGTTTCGATTGAAATTGAAGAATGAAAGGATGCAGTTCAGGGTGATTAGTTGTAGTGAATAGGCGTAAACGACGCACCATTTGAACAGCTTCAGTCAATGGCGGTGGTTCTTCAACAACATTAACTTCATCTGGATCTACATCTTCATTTGAAAGCCCATCAGAAACTAACACTTTCTCAGCACCATCACTCCAAACATTAAAAGCTGGTGTGTCATCATCAATACTCTAGGAGATTTAAAAACCAAAATGTCAAATGTTATCATAGTTATATACGAAGTGATTCTACGAAAAGTTACCACAAAATCTGCTGCACACATCGTATCGATCCCAACATTAACATGTCTTAGGATTTTGTTGAGTTCAATCAAGCTTCTATCACCTGATGCAACATCTTTACTGTTCGTTGTCGTTGTCGATAATGTACAGAAAGACGAACTAGAAGTTGGAAAGCCAGCTGCTTTGAAGGTATTTTGAATTGTTGATTCAGTTACCGCCTTCCATGCAACATCAATCCACCACATCGCATCTAGTGCAGTTATACTTACGTATATCGTCAGCGTAATTAGCTCAATCTGCATTTGTGATTAGATGTTGCACTAATTGTTTTTCTATAATATGCTTTGAAAGTTCTAACTATTCCTTGGTCTAATGGCTGGATTTTGGCAGTCGTATTTGCATCATTGCATCGAAATCGTTGAGTCATTTGGTAAAAACCAAAGCGTTCATCCAAGAAATACGATTAGAACATCATGTGACTGGTAATCTTTTAATATCAAGACATTTGAAACATCTTGGTCTAGCAGATTTACCTGAAATGAAAAAGAAGATAATCTATAAATGATAAGAAAAAAAATACTCATCGATTACTAATGGTTTGAGTCTGTGAGTACCTTTCCAGTTTGTGCACAGAAGGACAATATATCGATCTTTGGCACGTTTACCGCCTTTGCAATCATATGTTTTTAAAATAAATGTACGATCAGACAAGAGTTTAAAGAATAATCCTGTTTCATCACAATTGTATACATCGTGTAGATCATAATTTTCAAGAATCATCGGCAAACGAGAAGTCCAATCTTCAACAGTTTCNATTGTCTGCCATTTAGACAATATGAACGATTGGTATATTTATTTGATAGATTATTACAGGTAGTGTATTTGTGACAGGACTACTGTTGATATAACCATCAGGTCTTAAGCCCAAATTCAGCCGGTTAACAATAGACCAATCTCCGATGCCGCCTTTAAAAAGAGCAGACATCCATGCACTGGACTGGTAACCAATTGTAATTGATGTTGTTAAAAGCAATGATAATGTATCATACTTTTCACCGGCCCATGAATCAATTTTTGAACTTTGTTGACAATCTGTAGTTATCATCCTAGTTGAAAGGCCACCGCCGGGATAATTCGAACTGGTGCAGTTCACTAAACATATCATGGCTTCATTAACTGGAATGAGGGTTCCACTATTAACATCTGCTTCTGTACATCGATAACCACCGAAACTGCCCCATTGTCGCCACCAAAAATATCGTTGATGTATGAGGATGTCAGCAGTAGTACCGAATGCCGTAGCATTCAAGGGGCGCCTAAGGGTCAATTGAAAGTGGGGAAAATATAAGTGAACTGAAGATACTCACCATGAAATAATACCGCCACGAAAATGGTATCCATTGATCACATCATGGAACAGTAATAAAACCAGAAAGGAAAGATTGAAAGTTCGCTTTATTCTCATCTTATCCATCGAATAGCGAAAGCGCAAAAGGAGAAAATGAATGACAAAATGGAGAAGAAACGTTTATATTTATACCTGCATCGCTAGCTCAAAAGAAGCATTGAAAAATAAAAGACTTTTCGCGGAGATTTACACCCTTTAGCAATTAAAACAAAGAATCTTCAACGGACCATGGCGCGAAGTTTATGGAAGAAAGAGAAGGCGACTTCATATGCACAGTGAATGATTATTTTGCGTGAAAGGCTAGATTTTCTTTTATAAAAGATTAAAAGAGCTTATTTTGCCTTAAGAAATTTAAAGAGAGCATCGTTCGTTCTTAAATAACAAAACTTTATTTTCAAACACATTTCATGAATGCATTCAAGACAAAACGTAGTAAATACGCAAATTGAAATTTTATTTTGAAGTATTCAATGAAAAGTTTTTCTCCCTTCGACTTTGTCATGAATCGGCGACAGTTCAGCTGCACTCACATCAAATGTAGGTACATTCGACCTTTGTTTTTATCCATCACAAATCCGTCTTGAGGATGTGGGTGTAGGTGTAATATAGATCTGGTTCATAGAAAAATGTTCATAATGGCGGGATGATCATAAAGGAGAGTGTTCGAGGAAAACAAATCTAAACATAATTCTTTTATTATTTTCTGAGCTCACTGGTCATCACTTTATCGTTTTATTCAATGAATAATCATTGTTTATCACAAAATACTTTCTTTATACAACTGATTTAAGTAAGAAATGAAAGTTTTCTTCAAACCTGCTGAAAATTCTCACGAATAGTTTTTTGTTTAAAATTTTTTCCATCAAGACAAATGTCGATTAGTTTCGATTGAAATTGAAGAATGAAAGGATGCAGTTCAGAGTGATTAGCTGTAGTGAATAGGCGTAAACGACGCACCATTTGAAAGCCCATCAGAAACTAACACTTTCTCAGCACCATCACTCCAAACATTAAAAGCTGGTGTGTCATCATCAATACTCTAGGAGATTCAAAAGCCAAAGTGTCAAATGTTATCATAATTATATACGAAGTGATTCTACGAAAAGTTACCACAAAATCTGCTGCACACATCGTATCGATTCCAATATTAACATGTCGTAGGATTTTGTTGAGTTCAATCAAGCTTGTATCACCTGATGCAGCATCTTTATTGTTCGTTGTCGTTGTCGATAATGTACAGAAAGACGAACTAGAAGTTGAAAAGCCAGCTGCTTTGAAAGTATTTTGAATTGTTGATTCAGTTACCGCCTTCCATGCAACATCAATCCACCACACCGCATCTAGTGCAGTTATACTTACGTATATCGTCAGCGGAATTAGCTGAATCTGCATTTGTGATTAGATGTTGCACTAATTGTTTTCTATAATATGCTTTGAAAGTTCTAATTATTCCTTGGTCTAATGGCTGGATTTTGACAGTCGTATTTGCATCATTGCATCGAAATCGTTGAGTCATTTGGTAAAAACCGAAGCGTTCATCCAAGAAGTACGATTAGAACACCATGTGACTGGTAATCTTTTAATATCAAGACCTTTGAAACATCTCGGTCTAGCAGATTTACCTGAAATGAAAAAGAAGATAATCTATAAATAATAAGAAAAAATACTCATCGATTACTAATGATTTGAGTTTGTGAGTACCTGTCCAGTTTGTGCACAGAAGGACAATATATCGATCTTTGGCACGTTTACCGCCTTTGCAATCATATGTTTTTAAAATAAATGTACGATCAGACAAGAGTTTAAAGAATAATCCTGTTTCATCACAATTTTATACATCGTGTAGATCATAATTTTCAAGAATCATCGGCAAACGAGAAGTCCAATCTTCAACAGTTTC
>CAJNOJ010000538.1:32521-48307 GCA_905250025.1 Adineta ricciae
GATTTGAAGAAGATGTAGAGTTCGCGAGTTGTATCCTATAGAAATCGAAGTGGATTTGAAGAAGATGTAGAGTTCGCGAGTTGTATCCTATAGAAATCGAAGTGGATTTGAAGAAGATGTAGAGTTCGCGAGTTGTATCCTATAGAAATCGAAGTGGATTTGAAGAAGATGTAGAGTTCGCGAGCTGTATCCTATAGAAATCGAAGTGGATTTGAAGAAGATGTAGAGTTTGTTGATGACGATTCATTGAAATTGAAGGTATTGAGGCGGTGTATGTGGTAATGCTTGTTTTGTTTGTCGTTGAGTTACGATTCTCATATGTGCCTGGCAACAAGTTGTAAAGTAACATGTAAGTCCTTCGATTTTATCGCTGTAAAAATGCAATAAACAATGATAAGGCGAATAAATAACTGAGAAAGTTTGGGAAAAATAAAATGGAAGATATTGGAATGGGGAACTTTTTTGTATTGGCAAATCATTGAAGTGAAATTACTGGGTTCAAATAATGAAAGAGGTATTGAAAACATCTATTCGGTCGAATTTACAGTCCAGTGTTTAGACTCATCGATTCTGTTTATTAGGAGGTTTTGCGATCTTTTGACTACGGTTGTCATTGTATTAGGCATGTTAGACATCTGATAAACCTTTATTGAATTAAATTAATAATAAACAAAGAAAAGCCGAATGAGACAGGCGAAGAAAATTTCTATCGCGATTAAACGTTTATTTAGTTTCGTTTTTATTGAAACGGTTTCTAGTCGATGAATTGAATGATGGTTTGCGAGGAAGCATTGATTGATATATAGTCTAGAGAGAAGTTAAAGAAAGACGACATGTGATTCAATCGTTAAGATAAACGGTTACCGTTGTAGTAATTGATCTTGCCGTTTCGTATACGAATAGTTTTGTTCATGATGTTTTCAGGTATCTCATCTGTCTGAAACACGGATAAAAGACAAAATATTAGTAATGGTCTGCTTGTGGATAAATCATATTAAATGTTCTTATTTACTTTTTCGTTCCATGCGGTAACATTGATTGTAGATGTGTCATCAGTAATTTTGAAAGTTCGCCGGATAATATGATTTGTAGCATCATGTCCAGTAGAACTTATCAAACCACGATCTAATATGACTGTTCCTTCTACGTCTAAACGAAGAAGAATAATGATTATGTTTCAGATAATGGTGGTTCTAGATAAAGATGATTTTCTCGAGGAATAACGGATAGTAAGAGAAAAAAAAACACTGATTTTATGAACCATTTATTATTTAGATCAGTGATATAAACTATAGATAGGTATTTATTGAAACGACATAGAATCAACAAGGGTAGGCTGCATGTGTGGTTGAACAAGGCATGTGCAGTCGATCGTGTACTTTCTGACTTGGTATGGTGTTCATTTCAGTGTGTTTTATTATGATAAATAATCGCAAATTTAATGTTTATTCGTATAGATTTATTATAGAAAAAAAATTATCAGAGAGCGTTCATATCGAATGATTGAATAATGTGTGTGATTTTAATGAGGCTGAGCAAAAACTGGAACGTTTTACAAAGAATAAGGATACTAGCATTTAGCGATTTCAATAAAATCGTAGAAGGCATATTGCTGATTGCATAAGATATTAATTCGATAAAGAGAAAAAATTCGTGGATGACTTAAAAGACCGAAAGTTTATCCTACCGACTAATGCTCCATGTGGCATTCGAAGAACTTCATGCAACGGTTTTCTAGTTATTTGGATTAATGGGTTAAATGAGTTAGATTGATATGTTCGAATAGCTGTCGATGGGCAAATTCGAATTTCAAATCGTGAGAAAGGAGTTCGATACCGTGGATTGGCAATTGCGATTTCACCATTTTGAAGTATTATATTCTAGAAAAGAAACGTTGAAACGGGATCATCATATTTGAATTGTATCTTTACTTCGTTCACTTTGAGACTTGTGGTTACGCGTTCGCCTTGATCGTTGAATGCAACAAATTTGATTTCCCCGGATGCATCTGAAAGAATACCATCGATGACTTTATTGGACCCGAAATGTCTGACGTTGCTTAGGTAAATAATCTTTGATCGTATTCGGAAACTAAACGAAAAAGAATGCTCTAAAGATCGTGTATGTGATTATACAATTTGCGCACTTCGTTGAATGTTCGTTAAGATCAACTATCCGTTGAAATTGTTCATCAGTTGGTGCAAAATAAGTGGTAATTGATGCTATGGAAAGATGAGTAGAAAAACAATAAAGACGAGAATAATATTGTTCGATTACTTTGTCGGTTCGATGCTGATGGTTCATCATTAACGTTCGTAAACGTATCTATTGGATGTGAGTTTGATTCTTCAGTTCATAGAAGAAAAGTGACAATCAAATTGATCGACTAAGTTTTTAGCAAATCAGAGAATGGCTCTTTGTCTTACCGATATTCTGTTGTTGATTGTGTATTGTTTCGTTTGTCGTAAGATTTGATCTTGTTATGTTTGATATTTCATGTGTAGTTCTTTGATTTATTAACGAATGACTTGATTTATTTGGTTTGACTTCGTTGTGAAGATTAGAATGAAAATCGGGCTGATCAAATTCGTGATGACCTTTTACGAGAATAGAATTATTCGTTTCAATCGACTTGTATTATTTACTAAGATTCGATTGGGAAGATTGGCTAGATATTGTAATTGTCGATGAAAAGTGTCCTACTTCAGATGATTCTGGTTGTTCTGTCGAACGTGCACCATCGTTATTCGTTGCAACATGATTTGTTTGATGACGAGTATCTGCTGATTCACCTGTAACGTTAGAGGTGGATTGTAGTTTATCAGGAAAAGAAATTGATCATAATACGAGAAGTGATTCTTACGTCTTCGTTCCGGTTTTGTTCGTTGTCGAGTATGTCGAATATTAGAAACTAGGCATGTTAAGAAAAGAAGATCACTATCGAGTGTGGCAGTTATAGACTGACTTGAAGCTTGACTCCGACTGTTTTTTTTTCTTTTTTGGTTTGATTTGATGGTTTTCTTTGCGCGTGGCATGGTGTATGAAACAAACTTCGATTATGAATGTTTAATCTTCGTTAATGAGCAGACATCGGTTTGATCAGTTTGAATAGTGCGCTCTGAACACATACGTGCTAATGAATAGTTCGTAGTATACCGCTTTCATTAATGTGTACTTTTTCATAATCAGTTCTGATGCTGATGTTTATTTGAGAAGAAGAACAATGTGTGGTATTTATTGATCGATATGTTCTGAATTTTATTGTCGAAAGATTAGTCGGAAATATGAGTAGTTTTGATCGAGAATTGCTTTTCTTTGTTTATTCAACTGAAGTCAAGTGCAAATACAATAGCATTGATTTTCGAAGAAAAAACGGTCGTGAATTGAAGGAACATTTTTCAATTAATCTCTTTTAGGGTATACAGGAAAAGTCCTGAGATAGCTGAATGATAAAAACGTTGTCTGGTTGCCCTTACGGGAGATTGAAGATTTCGAAATTTCGTGAAGTTTCCACTTTTCCTTCTAATAAGTTTTTAATCTGATTAAAAGTGTTCTTTGTTCGTACATGGAGCATTTATTTGCTTTGAATAGGGATGAAAAAGAAGATATTAGAAATTTTTTCCACGAAAGGAGTTCAACGGAGATGAAGTTTCTAAGAACGAATGGAAGCTATAGACTTCTCATAGGTGGTGGCATATAGAATAGTATTCTTTAGTTGATCTCAGCTAAAATGATGGACAATGTTCATGCGTAGTTAATGAGAATGCAGCGAATTTTCTTTAGCATGAAAGGACAGTACAAATTGTATTTTTCTTTGTAATACTTCATATATATATCGTCGAAGAAGTGGTATATGCATATCGACAAAAAATGGCAGTTTCTATGGAGCAAATAAAAGGTTTGCGCTTGAAAAATGACAACCATGATCGAGTTTTCGTTTCCGGAATATTATTTGATATGTAAAACTCGATTTTTAAAACAACAGTATTAGTGGTATTATGGAATGGATTACGAGTTTGAACTATCATTCTTCGGATAGAAGGTCATTCGTTACGATGATGTCGGCGTCATCAGCGATATCTGATTCTTGTCGAATTGCGTCTAAATGAGAGGGTGAATGGAAAAATGTTTTTATTCGTGCCACTTAAATATTACTCATTGCGATGCGACGTCGTTTGACTACCGTTGAATTCCTTGAAATATGAGTGATTTGTTGTGTAATCTAGAAATTTATATGAAAAGATGAGATTATTTACGAAATTAATGATATGATGTAATATACCGAGAAATCTGTCTCGTCTGGAATATCGAAAATTCTGTGACTCGATGCTTCTGGTACGATGGCAATGCTTGTGTTTGATGATGTTGTTCGATGTAGTGTATTGGTTGGTCGAGAATGTGATAACATTGGGGCGATATCGGAAATTTTCGAATATGGCTCTTCAGAAAATAAGTTTCTGCCGATTGTCGTCAACGTTGACGATAAGTGAATGCCAGTTGTTCGGGATGCATCGATATAATCTGTGAGTTGAATGTTGTATCGTTGTAACTTAGTTTGAATCGAATTAGCATCGATCGTGTCCTTTGGCAATACTTTCGCATAGCATTTGATGGGTCGATATGTGTTGGTGAAGACGAAATAATCGTTAAGTAAGAGGCCGTCACTAACTAATGTTTGTAAACCATCGGTACCAAGTGCACGATCGATTTTTTTGTGATCTGTAAGAGAAAAGGGATCAGTCAGTATTCTATATCTGGAAGAGAAAGTATATTAGTTGATAGATGAATGAGTCTGTGTGACATACAGATTCAAGAACTTGCGCCAACAATACCGAGAAGAATAATGGGAATACGTTAGAGTGACTCGATCAAATGAAAATCAATGGGAATACATGCATATGTTAGTATTGAAGTTTTTGATACTTCATCGATACAAGCAATGAATAACTCAATCCGTTAAATCTCAAATGATGTGTAATTGATGGAAATAGATATGATTTCGAACTGTTTTATTTAAATAGAAGCGAACAAATTCTTACCGTTCTGTTCGTATAGATCTTCTTTGGTGATAATGATCTGAGGTAACATTAGAATCTCTCGGATTAACGACTGTTTCAATTCAAAGCTAGATAAACGATTCGATTTTGGTCCAATTGTTTNAAAATAAGTGGTAATTGATGCTATGGAAAGATGAGTAGAAAAACAATAAAGACGAGAATAATATTGTTCGATTACTTTGTCGGTTCGATGCTGATGGATCATCATTAACGTTCGTCAACGTATCTATTGGATGTGAGTTTGATTCTTCAGTTCAGAGAAGAAAAGTGACAATCAAATTGATCGACTAATTTTTTAGCAAATCAGAGAATGGCTCTTTGTCTTACCGATATTCTGTTGTTGATTGTGTATTGTTTCGTTTGTCGTAAGATTTGGTCTCGTTATGTTTAATATTTCATGTGTAGTTCTTTGATTTATTAACGAATGACTTGATTTATTTGGTTTGACTTCGTTGTGAAGATTAGAATGAAAATCGGGCTGATCAAATTCGTGATGACCTTTTACAAGAATAGAATTATTAGTTTCAATCGACTTGTATTATTTACTAAGATTCGATTGGGAGGATTGGCTAGATATTGTAATTGTCGATGAAAAGTGTCCTACTTCAGATGATTCTGGTTGTTCTGTCGGCCGTGCACCATCGTTATTCGTTGCAACATGATTTGTTTGATGACGAGTATCTGCTGATTCACCTGTAACGTTAGAGGTGGATTGTAGTTTATCATGAAAAGAAATTGATCATAATACGAGAAGTGATTCTTACGTCTTCGTTCCGGTTTTGTTCGTTGTCGAGTATGTCGAATATAGAAACTAGGCATGTTAAGAAAAGAAGATCACTATCGAGTGTGGCAGTTATAGACTGACTTGAAGCTTGATTCCGACTGGTTTTTTTTCTTTTTTGGTTTGATTTGATGGTTTTCTTTGCGCGTGGCATGGTATATGAAACAAACTTCGATTACGAATGTTTAATCTTCGTTAATGAGCAGACATCGGTTCGATCAGTTTGAATAGTGCGCTCTGTACACAGACGTGCTAATGAATAGTTCGTAGTATACCACGTTCATTAGGGTGTATTTCTTCATAATGAGTTCTGATGCTGATGTTTATTTGAGGAGAAGAAGAACAATGTGTGGTATTTATTGATCGATATGTTCTGAATTTTATTCTCGAAAGATTAGTCAGAAATACGAGTAGTTTTGATCGAGAATTGCTTTTCTTTGTTTATTCAACTGAAGTCAAGTGCAAATACAATAGCATTGGTTTTCGAAGAAAAAACGGTCGCGAATTGAAGGAACATTTTTCAATTAATCTCTTTTAGGGTGTACAGGAAAAGTCCTAAGATAGCTGAATGATAAAGACGTTGTCTGGTTGCCCTTACGGGAGATTGAAGATTTCAAAATTTCGTGAAGTTTCCACTTTTCCTTCTAATAAGTTTTTAATCTGACTAAAAGTGTTCTTTGTTCGTACATGGAGCATTTATTTGGTTTGAATAGGGATGAAAAAGAAGATATTAGAAATTTTCTGCACGAAAGGAGTTCAACGGAGATGACGTTTCTATGAACGAATGGAAGCTATAGACTTCTCATAGGTGATGGCATATAGAATAGTACTCTTTAGCTGATCTCAGCTAAAATGATGGACAATGTTCATGGGTAGTTAATGAGAATGCAGCGAATTTTCTTTAGCATGAAAAGACAGTACAAATTGTATTTTTCTTTGTAATACTTCATATATATCGGCGAACAAGCGGTATATGCATATCGACAAAAAATGGCAGTTTCTATGGAGCAAATAAAAGGTTTGCGCTTGAAAAATGACAACCATGATCGAGTTTTCGTTTCTTGAATATTATTTGATATGTAAAACTCGATTTTTAAAACAGCAATATTAGTGGTATTATGAAATGGATTACGAGTTTGAACTATCATTCTTCAGATAGAAAGTCATTCGTTACGATGATGTCGGCGTCATCAGCGATATCTGATTCTTGTCGAATTGCGTCTAAATGAGAGGGTGAATGGAAAAATGTTTTTATTCGTGCCACTTAAGTATTACTCATTGCGATGCGACGTCGTTTGACTACCGTTGAATTCCTTGAAATATGAGTGATTTGTTGTGTAATCTAGAAATTTATATGAAAAGATTAGATTATTTACGAAATTAATGACATGATGTAATATACCGAGAAATCTGTCGCGTCTGGAATATCGAAAATTCTGTGACTCGATGCTTCTGGTACGATGGCAATGCTTGTGTTTGATGATGTTGTTCGATGTAGTGTATTGGTTGGTCGAGAATGTGATAACACTGGGGCGATATCGGAAATTTTCGAATATGGCTCTTCAGAAAATAAGTTTCTGCCGATTGTCGTCAACGTTGACGATAAGTGAATGCCAGTTGTTCGGGATGCATCGATATAATCTGTGAGTTGAATGTTGTATCGTTGTAACTTAGTTTGAATCGAATTAGCATCGATCGTGTCCTTTGGCAATACTTTCGCATAGCATTTGATGGGTCGATATGTGTTGGTGAAGACGAAATAATCGTTAAGTAAGAGGCCGTCACTAACTAATGTTTGTAAACCATCGGTACCAAGTGCACGATCGATTTTTTTGTGATCTGTAAGAGAAAAGGGATCAGTCAGTATTCTATATCTGGAAGAGAAAGTATATTAGTTGATAGATGAATGAGTCTGTGTGACATACAGATTCAAGAACTTGCGCCAACAATACCGAGAAGAATAATGGGAATACGTTAGAGTGACTCGATCAAATGAAAATCAATGGGAATACATGCATATGTTAGTATTGAAGTTTTTGATACTTCATCGATACAAGCAATGAATAACTCAATCCGTTAAATCTCAAATGATGTGTAATTGATGGAAATAGATATGATTTCGAACTGTTTTATTTAAATAGAAGCGAACAAATTCTTACCGTTCTGTTCGTATAGATCTTCTTTGGTGATAATGATCTGAGGTAACATTAGAATCTCTCGGATTAACGACTGTTTCAATTCAAAGCTAGATAAACGATTCGATTTTGGTCCAATTGTTTCTAATGTCGTGACGTCGAATAGTTTCAACGTTTGTTCAACGAGATAACCATGAAAGTAGATGGCTCGATCGACAGAAGATTCAGTGATTGTAATCTGTGGCCCATATAGTCTTCGAATTGCACTATCAATTTCATTGAACAGTCGAATGTTCAATCCAATGGCGTCATTTCGTTCACGAAGTCTAACAAAGAAATATGCTTTCGGAATTTTTTTTTATTGTAAAGAACTACTCACATTTGAATATTTTCAAAAATTGATGGTAGTAAATCAATTACTTGTGTTAGTGCTGTGATTCGAGTGATTTGCGTTGCTTGTTTAGCTAGAAATGAGGTGATACGTGGTAAGTCTGATTCTGTTGCTTGTTGTGATATGCGTTCGATATACGTATCGAGTTTCATCTGTGATTCTTCGCTGTATAGATACTGACGTTTGCCCAGGATATAAATCGCCATCAACAACTGGGCAAGTGTTGGTAAAGTCAGATTCGGATCGGTATGATGTTCTCGTAGGTAAGGACGGTAAGACAATACAAGAAAAAGACAACGTACAACGGCCCCGTCGACCATCACGTGCTTCAGGAATTCTTGTAAAATAGGTGGAATCAAAACACCTGTGCTGGTTCCGCAGATCGTCATACGAGCATGCCGTATTCTTTGCGAATATCCTTTTGTCTTTTTTCTCATGTTGAGTCCATCGTATAACTGACAAAATAATTGGCGAGATGAATCTTGCGTGTTGGTAGAAAAGAAACCCATTTGTTTCAATGCAATGTCGAGTTCTTCCTGTATGATGATGATGTTTGTTGATTGTTTTAGCTAATAGCAATCATAGAATAGTTAGTGAGCGAGAGTTTTAGGAGAAATTAGATAGAAACACGTGAGAGTGGTTCTTAATGTTCGTACTTGATCAAGAAAACCGGCTTCGGTGAATTTGTCGATTATCGAGTTAGCAAGGTTCGGATTGGCAATGTTATTTATATGCAGAAAGTCATAAAGCTCTTCTAGTGCTTCTCGACATTCACGAATACAACCACTTTTTGTTGCGCCTATTTAAGAGACAAAAGAGCTTTGACTATGACACGAAAGAACAGTCTATACCAGAGCATCCAAGAATGATAGAATACAAATTGAAATGTCGAGGTATGCGATTCCATTGAAGCACAACACTTTCGATTGACAGATGAGCTATCGCACTCATCAGAGCATAGTACAAGCTCAAAGCCTGTGCGCTCGTTGCATGGTCATAATTCTGTAACCACGGTTTAATTGTAGGATGTATACATTTATCGATGTCAAAATCGATATGAGAAGCTAATTCAATATTTTTCTCGAAAAGTTCGTTGATTTCTTCAATATCGTATTTGCGTCTTCTAGTTTTGTATGATTCCATAGAGCTAGTTGTTCGTGTTTCGTTCAATCTGATCAATCTCTTATATGTTCACTAATCAAATCTAGTAGAAAGACGCGTTCCTAAAGATGTGTTTCGGCGCCTAATTGATAATCTGAGTTATTTGATAGATACACAAATTTGTATGCGAAATGCCATATAAGAATATAGACATTGAGATGATTCTACCTCAACATGAAGTGCATTGGAAAATTGCACATTGCCCAACACGTCGTATCAAAGAAAATGAATATCGTATATCCATTGAATTAAAGGACAAAAAGCGACAGTACTCATGCATTTCATTCGAAGACTTATTCAAATTGATACAGAGAATACAAGTTGATAAACGAACATTTTATGAACATATTAGTCGTGGCGATGCAGTAAAATTTTATCTGGACTTCGAATATTATCAAATTCCCGAAAACTCAATAGTCGATAATCAAAAGGCGTTATTGTCAATTCGGAAGTTATTCGTGACTATGATGAGATTACTTATTCAGATTGACAGCATATCAGAAGATGATATGATCATCTTAGAGTCATCATCATGTGAAAAACGTAGTTATCATATTATCTTTGATAATGAACATGTTCGATTTATTGATACGGATTCATTACATCTTTTCATTCGAGAAGTCATTCGATATATTTTATTGAATACTCTCAGACATAAATGTGTAGATAATCGAAATTGTCTGATAAACAATATCAATGATGATATTACCTTGCCAGAATTGATGGAAATGTTTGAACGCATTCGATTAGAATGTTTTGGTTGTATAAAATGCAAGATAGGGCAGATTGAATTTCCGGTAAATGATGTTTCCAATTTATTCGTATACAATCGAAATCATCACCTTGTTCCCTGTATCGATTTGAATGTTTATTCCGCTGAACAAGATTTTCGGATGTTTATGTGTACAAAGATGGGAGAAGTCCGACCACTATTGAAGTATACTAGCCGAGAAGAAAATGATCAATATAGATCAGTAGAAGGTTAATATCTTCCTTTTGAGTAGATGTCTTCCATTTATAGCCTTGTTTTAAAGGAACTATTATTACCGAGGAAACGACGATTTTGATGATGAAGGATATGCTTCAACGAAGTTTGATTACTGCTCCAGCTACAGAAGAAAATGTTTATGTAAATCGTGAGATATTGTACGAATGGATGAAGTTGGTGAATTTGAAGAAATGTTCCGATACAAAACGATACGTTCACACTGTTCCGAAAGACAGAAAAAGAAGCTATCATGGAAACATCACAGATATCAATGTTCTTAATGATGAAGAATCTTATGTAGAAAAATGGGTTAAGGAATATTTGACAAATATTGAATCTCCAGGAATAATCCATTCTATCAATACGGGCAGAAATGGAAGATTAATTTTATGTAATATTCGAAATATGAATACATGTAAGAATTTCCACGAAGATTACTACAACGACAGTACTATTTATTTAAACATTAAAGAAAAACAGTTCTCAATACGTTGTAATCGTGTGCCTTGTAAAAATAAGCGTTGGATTTGGAAAGACATGTTTTGAATAAGGCGTAGATTTCTTTAGTACAATCTCGAGATTTCTTTTATTCTATACACAGTAATACTCAGTTAATTTTGATTATTTGAACAATTCGGACGTTTAACGTGACATTTCGTAGAACAAGCAACTGAAGCGCGAAGACAGGGACAAGTCTTTTTTACACAACCAGTTTTACAATCACAAACTGCCGTTGATTGACCTCTAGCGAATAATTTTGATGCTTGAATCAGAGTGATAGTTGGTAACGTATCGTAGATTATGTTCTCTAATTCTTTTGGTTTCACACCAGACATAGGTATTAAATGATGTATTGGAAAAGGGTTTGACAATCGTCCGTATGGAGTAATCAAATAAAAATTGGTATTATTCTTATCGTTCGTTTTCTTTTCGATAATACAGGGCATGACTTTTGGATCACAATTGGTACGATCGACTTTATTGATAGATACACCAACTAAATCTCCAACCCGATATGATTCAGCTATTTTCTCCATTTCTTGGTCATAAATCTTCTGTCGTTTGGTTTGACATTTGATATAGTTGACACGGGCAGATTCTCGCTGTGATTCGTGTCGGCTAAAGAATTGAAAAGAAATTGTTCAATTTTCTGTCTTACAATCAATATGAAATGTGTTAACACACGTTTTCGTGGTAATTGTTTGATTCGTAGATAATAAATTCGTATCTGTGTTTTGCTTTATTTCATTCAGTTTCTCGGATCCAGTGGATTCTAGTATCGATGATAATAGAGAAGTTCTTGAATAATTCAAACATTTATTTCAACTAACCTAAATCCTCACTGATTGACTCTGATATTGTGAATGTTTGCATGTCTTCATTCGAATTCTCATCATAACCTTCTCCAAATTTATCTATTAATAGATCATTTATAACAATATTGTTTCTTTTCGCCGACTCGTGAATTGAATTCCAATGATGTCGGCCGGCTCTTATGTCTTGACCGAAGACAAGTTGATATGGTGTTTTCTTCGTCGTACATGTTGTCCGCGTATTAATTGAGAAAATGACAGGTGGAAGACCATCAGACCAATGATCAGTAGAATGATCTTCCATCCACTTTCCTTTCATGAATAGTAAAATTAGAACAAATATATCTCGTAAATATTATCACTGTCTAGTTATTTATTGTAGAAGATTTGATCGGCTCTATTTTGATCGTTTTGGGACATAGGTAATTTATTGCAAGTGTTTTTTTCTGAATGTTCGAGAACTTATTTCCCACCTTATCAATTAGATACACTTGCGATTCTAATCGAACTTTCCTCGATTTTTGTTTCTGTACATCAAACATGTAGGTAAATTTCTTCTATTAATATCATTTCATGAATTTTTTCATTCAGTAGTAATGATGAAACAAAAATCATAGTGAAGCATCGAATTCCACACCCAAAAAGTGTTGGAAGAATAGGTTTACTTATGATTATTCTACGAAAAAGATAAGTTCAATCGAAATTTAAAGAAAGAAAAAGGCTTGTAGCTCTTTCTCTCCGTCATTTTGATCGTGTATATTTATTAATTGCTGGCTCACTTCCACTTTCAAATAATTGAGTCAAAGTATTCAATATTGAAAAGATCAAGAAGAATATGTATTGTTGCTCTACAAATACTCGATATTGCCGTTCGTACAAACTGATGCGAACGTAAATAAATTTTTCATATAAGGTCTATTACGATCATGATNAAAGAAAAAGGCTTATAGCTCTTTCTCTCCGTCATTTTGATCGTGTATATTTATTAATTGCTGGCTCACTTCCACTTTCAAATAATTGAGTCAAAGTATTCAATATTGAAAAGATCAAGAAGAATATGTATTGTTGCTCTACAAATACTCGATATTGCCGTTCGTACAAACTGATGCGAACGTAAATAAATTTTTCATATAAGGTCTATTACGATCATGATTATGTTGATTGACTTTGGCTGAAGTAATTATAGAGAAGGGAGACTATTTACATATGTGTATATTCTTTTAATAGATTGGTGCAGAGCGGACACAGAGAGGAACACATTTTCAAATTACTTGACGTTGATCTCATAAGGGACACTAGAAAAGTGAGAAGTCAACTGAAAAATCTCTTACGATATGAATCGTGCTTACGGTTTTTGAACTTGTATATAGTGAGAAGGTTTATTACGTAGTGTACAGACAAATCATCGTGATGATTCAAGACTATCATATTCAGTTCGTGAAAACGATTCACATCAGTAGTTATCAGACACCAAGGAGTAATAATAGAACTGTCAGATAGATATATCAATTGAAAGTGTATAGTACAAACTAAATAGTGTTGACGATCACACTCAGCAAGGTAATGAATTACTTTTTCATTTTCCTAAATTCAGCAATCATGACCTTCAGTCTATTCTTTTTAAAACATCGTTAGATATGAAGATGATTTCCTATTTTCTAAGTCATCTACTAAGAAGTATTTTCATGAAAGAGGATATGATAATCACTCACAATCTACATGACAATGACTTGTATATGAGAAACATAGAATTAGAGCAGAATCTATCTACTAATTTCTTTTTGATAACATTTACCTAATGCATCAGATAAAATCGCATTTGCACGTTCTATCAAACCCTGTGTTTGTGGATGTCGTGGTCTACCATGTACAATATTCATCCCTACAGAATCGAGCACAGTATTTGCGTAAGGAAGTGAATAAGTTATGTTAAGTTTTTCTTTTATACCTGGGAAGTCTGCTTCAAGACTATTGATTAATTCATTAACAAATTCACGACCATTATCGCTTTGAAGTATATGTGGTGGTCCAAATTGGAAAAAGATTTCGCGGACACAGTCATAGACTTCTCGAGCTTCTTTCTTCTGCAGTGCTCGTCCCCAACAGTATTTCGAAAAATGGTCTTTTAGTTGCAAGATCCATTTGTACGTTTTACCATTAGGATTCATGTCAGGACGAGTTCGCATATCAATTAAATCCATTTGTACTCTTGTCATAAACTCTAAACAACAAATACGTACACGACATAAGCGATATTATATGCATTTTCGGTTTAGATAAAGTTTAATAAAGATTATTCATTGACGGCGTGTTCGATCACCGCTTTCATGCTCAATTAAACTGAACAGATCATGTAGTATTAACTATCTGATTTCATCCACAATTGGATTATTGAAACAGAACAAGACAATTTTTTCCTCATAGTATACTGCCGAAACACAATACTTGTATTATTTTCAGTCGATTTTTTGCTACATTAATAATTTCATGTTTCCCTTTCGTGAACTTGCGTACTTTCAATTACTTAGACTCCGCAAATCAGTACATAACGATTCGAACATCTCGATCATCCTGATTTATTTATAAAAGCTTTATTTTCTATATTTCTTTTTCGATTCGAACACGATCCGTTCGTACGAAGAAAATGCTATACAATGCAGTCTTTTTCCAACGAAATTATCATCGCCTCTGATTGTACTCAAATTTTCAATCACCTTCTATAGGATCTTAACGCCTATTTGAACAGAAATTTTCTTTTCATATTAGATAGAATCCACTTCTAGTCTGATAAGATACAATAAGATTAGGTGCAACTCTTTATGATATCCTGAATTGAAATTGTACAGAAAAGGTTCGAGAATTACACGTCATCTGTGAGATCTAAAACAAGATTTTTTTTGTTAATTCGTGGATAGTTGAACTTTAACAAATTCTGAAACATTTTGTCACCAAGTTCAGATTCTATTCCACCGACTTCTGATAAAATTCGAAATCTTCCCAACATGGCTGAGAACCGATCTTCTACCGGATCAGTTCAAATCTCATTCGAAAACTTAATTCTGTATCGGCTACCTTGAACTTGTTAGTCATCAGATAATAAGCACACAGAAACAAACAGATGAACATTTCTTACCGAGTGCAATGATGGGTTTTGATACAGTAGGTCTCTTAATTGATTTTCGTTGTTGGCATGATGAACAGCTTTTAAGACAAATCTGTAAAAGTTCTCTATTGAACCAACTATAATTTATTGATAACGCATCGAGACACTTATCTCGTCCCGCATGCGCCGTTTCAATATGAATTTTCTTGTAAACTTCATACATGTTTTCGTACAGAAGAACTGGCTTTTTCGATTTCATGTCACATAGAAACCTTTCGCTGCCGATATCACACACCATAAACGAATTTCGACACCAAGACGTAAAACGTGAATCAAAATCGTCCGTAGTAATCGCGTTTTCACGTAAACAATTCATGATTTTATTTTTCATTGCTTCTTTGATAACACACTTCTCACGAAATCTGATATTCAAAGAGGATATGTGCAGATTCGCCTGTTCATAGAACCACTTTTTCAATTCGTCATCACAATCCATGATGGACAGATCTAACAAGCTTCAACGCATACAATTTACAGCCACTATTTACTTGGCCATTCCGATCACCGTTACACCAATGCGAAGATTAAAACACAGAATCAACGTTCTAGCGCCTTTTCATAAATAATCATTAACAAACTTAATCATATGTAAAACTCATTTTCCCGACCAAAAAAGGGGGTGGAGAGAAGGTAAGAATGGTGAGCTTTGGCTTCTTTTTCAATAAAGTTTTTTCCACATACAAAAAAAAACATTCTAAGTGGTTCGTTTGTTTTTCCATCTCAATTTTGCGCCTTTTATAATGAACGAATTTCGACTAAGTTTAATTTTGCCTGAAACTTAATTCTGCCTATGACAT
>CAJNOJ010000539.1:0-45909 GCA_905250025.1 Adineta ricciae
ATAAGTGTATCCTGTATTGAATCGAAACAAATCGAATCTCTACTGTATGTTCCTCGTCCTTTCATAGTTCTCAGTACATACAGTATTACGCTACAGAAAAATATCAAGCTTTATAAATAATATCTAAGATCTATCGCTATCATACAATGAGTTGATGAGCCAGATGATCATGCGATCATAGTCTTTTCAAAACACAGAGAGCAGAAACAGTCGTACATAAGAGTGCGTTTCTGATATCAATATTATATGAATGGTACATAAGAAGAAGAAGAGATAAATCTATCAATATCTCTATGTTGGGTATATGGATTAAGAGGCTAATGTCGAAGTTCATATAGGAAGGAAGAAAGCAGATAATTGTTGTATATGAAGAGGAAAAGTATACAATCATAGATTGTCATAATACCGAGTATCTATCGTTTGAAACTTAACTTTAACAGTCTACCCTTCCGTTCAATTATTCGAGTATTCGTATACTTGCGAGTGAGTAAAAGGGTTCTGAAGGGACATCATTTCAGTGAGGATGAACAGAAGACTCTTGAAAGCAGTCGAATATTCAAATAATTGAAAAAAAAGACTGCAAAAATAGTTGAGTCGAAATTTCGAGTTTCGCATTACTAAAAGACGCAAGGATCATAGTAGCTATTCTTAGCGGACTGCTGTTTCATATGTGAAAAATGATCATGAATAATGAACATTACATAAATAACAAGAACGATGACAGTTGTTTGGTTAGTTTTGAAAAAGGTTGAAATTGACGAGGACCGTTCTCGAGACATCATTTGGAAGCACAAGTTTTATCTAAAGTATAACCCAATCAGTCGAGGGTAATGCGAGTCTCCCTCGACGAGCGTTATTTTATAATTTTTACTCCAAATAAACATTCAAAATTCATGAATTCTATGAGTTTATGAGTTATGTTATAATGAGAATGTGATATTTTATTGAGGAATATCTTTTTGATCTTTAATCATTGGAATAACCCTTGGTTTTTTATGACAAAGATGAATTTGCGGTGTTATATAAGTTAAAGCTAAACTCAATGTTAAAACGCATACTGATACACTTAATATAAGAATACGATAGAAACAAATAACAAGTTCATTAGTAAAAGCTAAAATTAGTAACATGATTGCAGTCGGTAAACCATAAATGCCTAGAAGAATAACAACAATAAGAATACGACGGAAAACCCTTCATATCTCGATGACGGAATCTTTTAAATTCAGAAAAATTTCGATTTAAACTTTGTTGATGTAAAAATTGAATAAGTCGAATGTAAAGCAATACTATTGAAAGAGAAGGTATTCCATAGATTATTAACATTGAATATGCAATACTTCGAGGATCATCTTTTGGTACCAAACAAGCATTTTCACCAGGAATTAATTCTTGACCATGCCATAATAATAAGGGCAGATTCAATAAAAAAGAAAATAACCAAAATAATGGAATAATTAACCAATATGTACGGAAATTTAAAAGATTTTGCCGAGAAACATAAATCAAACGACAAAGACGAAAAGTAGCCTAAAAAAATTCGAATTTTATTTATAACGAATAAAAAAGAACAAATGTTCGTTACTTGTAAAATAAATGCAAGATAAACAGCTGACATGAATACATAGAAAATATATGAATTCATACGACAAGATAATGTTTCTTTTTCATTATTTACTTCCTTTGAATCACCATGATAGATTCGAATATTAATTGTAAGTGTTAAAATGCCAAGAATAAATAATAATAAATAATTATTTGCACAAAGAAGTAGTTGAATATTATAAAGAGTTTTTCTTTGTAATAAAATACATATCAATACAATCAATGCTATGATTGTACCAAATATAGTTATTGTTAATGAGATAATATTTATACCAAAACATGTTTTATTTTTCATTGAAATAAAGTCAAACAGAAATGTTATTGAGTAGTTCTTTCATTTTTGAAGAAAAATTCAATTATCTTTGTCTTTTCTTAATTTATTCCTGAAATCAATCCTCTTATCTTTCTTTGCTATAAAGAGATTATCTCCATTCTCATTAACGATAGAAATTTTAAATATAAACTTTCAACAGTGTAACTATTGTCTCAGTTTCTATCAAATTTGACGCAATATCTGCAGTTTAGAAGCGATATTTGTATCATTGCTAGATTTCTTTTTACTCATAGTGTAACATTGAATCCACCCAACTTCCAATATTTTAATTTCAGAAAATAAATAAAATAAAATAACCTACAAAAATTAGATTATTTGTCTATTTGAAAAGATATTTTGATCTCTTTCTTTCTCTCGTACATTCATTGTTTGCATCGGCATAATGGCCGCTGCCTTACATCGAAAATAAATTCGAACAGTTCGTCGTATTTCTCGCTCTAAAAAGATATTGAATAATGCTGTAAGTGCAACATTGAACAGAAGTAATCAGATACAGTTGACCAGGTATTGTACCAATAACGATTATAATCACAGCACTGCGAAGAACACTGTCCGACTAAAGCATGAGTAAAATAAGAACGAAATCGAGAAGTAATGATTACTTGTATCCGAAAGAATAAAAATAACATGAATATAATTGTTATTAACAATAATTGAATAAAACGTCGAAGCAAACGATGCATTACAAAGTGTTACATGGTTAACTGTATGTAAACGCGATGTTTTTTCGATGAATTGACATTATAGTAAATATATATAAAAGATTACACAAATATAAACTAAAAAATGACAGTTTGTCATGATTAATTTAAGTGTAATTAATAAGACGAGAATGCATTTGAAACAAGAATTAGATTCAGTAGAATAATCCTGTGAGAAATAAATGTCTATTCCAAAGAACCCTTTTACTGTACTCATTTTACTTTTGCTTCAAACATTACTATCCAGTACGAAAATACTGAAAATTTTTGAAGAAAAACTTTTTTTTAGGATTTTATTGATTTGACATATAGTCAAGGTAGTTGTACTGGAGTTTACAAATTCGATCGACTCCTATAAATAGCTTTTTATGAAGCCCGGCACGGCAATAGTATGATAAGATTAAACAAAATATGAATTCGGTATTATTTAAACTGATTTCATTCTTTTACTATTGATTTCTACTTTCATCACATACAAATATATCATTCATTTTATGTTAACCACTCGTAAATGAATTGAAAGTATTAGTACTCATATCTACAATGAAGGATGGAATGACAGGAGAGTAAATGAATACTATGCTACAAATATTGCAGTTTTGTTAGAGAACTCGATTCAGAATAAAATGACGCATATACAGTTCTCTATTCAGTTAAGAAGAAAACAATTGAAAAGCGAAAGCAAAAATTTTCAGAGATATCTTCTGGTTCGAGATTCTCCTACACGGGCGTGCAAAAGATAAAATATAATAAAGAAATATTATTGAATATAGAATCGAAGTCTTTCCAATAGTCTAATGAGCTACACATTCGCATGTATTTAAGAAGATGTCTATGTAATTGGTATAAGTATTTATACTAATTATATCTTGACAATTATCATTATTGAAATCGGCAATATCAGTCCATATTTCATAATTAGAAAGATCATTTGAATAGATATTGTATATTTGGAATTTTCCATTTTCACTGCCAAGTAGACCATAAATTTCATATTGAGTGATTGTTCCAATAACAATATCTAAATATTTATCACCATTCAAATCACCTACAACAGGTGAGCCCAACAGTATGGAAGATCCCATAAATTTTTGTTCATTAGCATAAAAAGTATCATTACTATTTCGAAATAACATACATGTCATATACTGCCAATTATAAAGAAAAGCAATATCAGCTAGATTATTGCTATCAAAATCACCTGTTACTACACCAAATCGATCAACATTGAATGCAGTAAAAAACCATTTCTGTGGCTGATAACTTCCATTATTATCTGCATAAAAAACATGAATATGACGACTATGTTCATTCATTACAGCAATATCTAAATTTGTATCATTGTTGAAATCAACAACAAATAAACTTGATGAGGACGCCCAATGTTCTATAAACAATGTTGAGTTTAACAGAAAGGTTCCATTGGTATCTGCCAAATATATGTATACATAATCTTCAAGATCAATTATAATGATAATATCTAACAGTTCATCATGATTAAGGTCAACTATAACGATATGACGAGGAGAACCATCAATAGCTACGGATTGCATATCTTGTGTACGAAACGTACCATTTCCAACCCCGAATAAAATATTAATTTCTGAGTATAACGCTAAAATGAGATCAACCTGTCCATCATTATTCATATCATGAACGCGAATATGATATGGCCAAATATCAACATCAAAAATAACTGTCATCGTTGTTTCAAATGTATTATTGTCATCTCCAAGTAAAATATGTATTATTCGATCATCTTGACAAAGAAATATTATATCAACTTTATTATCAGAATTTATATCAGCAATAACGCTTGGTATTAACATAATCGATTGACATGAAACATTAATTGATAATTGATCAAATGCAGGTTGACATAAAAATGGTTCTAAAAAGAGAAACTTATAATTCATACTTTTTTCAAATGTTATATGAACGCACCTGATGTGTTCGAAGATGCCGGTACAGTTGTGATTATTGTTGTATTAAAATCATTGATCATTGTTATATGTATCGTTGAGTCTATTTAACAAATATTTAATAATTATTTCACGTACAATCGCTAGCAGTCCTAGAAATTTTGTTCTTACTTTGTCTTGAATAATATATTGAAAATAAAATGACACCTACTAATATGCATATTAATGGTGCAATGACACATATGATCTTCAAAAACGACGGATTACGTGGTAATCGTGTGTCCATTAGTGCTATATCATTATTCCAAGTTGTCTGCTGATTCATTGGATTTGCAGACGGAGGAGGTAGCGTCTCAATAAGAAGAGGATTGATTCGTTTCTTTCGATGATAATAAATCTTTGATCCAATTCGAACGAGTTTTGGACAAATCCATTTCAGGACAATTGTTAAACCACCTTGAATTCCAAGTATGATAGTAATTGTGTAAAATATATCAAATCTTTCAATAGTTGTATAGGAACACAGAGAAGGTAAACATTGTTGATAATACAATGAATAACTAATTTGGGTTGACCATTGTTCAACAAATAAATTCTTGACAAGTTCTTCTATTGTTGTATTCTGAGAAAATCGACTAGCATTTGTTGTTGTCGATGGAAGAGGAGTTAAAGAATTTGAATAGTTTGTATATTGTTGAATAAGATCAAGACATGATTGATCATAGAAACACTCAAGAGTCGAACGTAGAAATGACTGGCTTGGTGTGCAACCCATTTTCATACCTTTGATCAACGTTTTTGTTGACTTTGTTTCAATAATATTTGCTTGAGTTGTACAATTCGGGGACAATCCACACGAACAATTATCATCGTAAATAATAGGTTCTGTATACGCAAAACTACTTGATAATGCACTATATTTGTAATTTGTTCCATAAGTTGATATAATAGCATTTCCATGAAAAATACTTTGAGTGAAAAAGAGAAGACGAATAAATAAGATAGGAGCACTAGATTTACTCTGTTCTACTAAATTTTTCAGTCGATTTTCAAAATTAGTATTTGATAGAAGATCAACAGTAACTAATAACGATGTTAGAAATTCATTGATCGAATTATTTACTGCTTGTTGTGAAAGTTGACACAATCCTTGAAGATACTGTAAATGAGGCGAAAGAAATCGACGATAATCACTTTGTTCATAAATAGTTAAATTAGAATTAAGACCATTGACTAAATCTAGTTGCCTTTCTTTTAAAACAAATTCGCTTTTACATATCTAAACATAATTATCAAGAGCATATAGGAATATATTAATTAAAACTACTGCAATTTTCGTTTCTATTTTGTCAAAAAAATTCTATCTTACCGGGTGAAATAATGGTTCGATTTGAGCAAATTGATTATATGTTGAGACTATTTTTGAACATGTGCATCTTAATTCATCAGCATACATTTTTCTCAGATTATTATAATAAATGAAAGATGGTTTATTAAAATTTTTAGTCGATGTGTGCGGTTGAATAATTGTATAAAATATAAGAATAGTAAGACCACTTAGAAACAAGATAAAATATAGACGAGTTGCCCATTGACCATAACGCTTTGCTGTTATTCGATCAACATCACTTCCAAGATCACGTGATGTAAATATATTCATTTCAATTAATGTAATACGTATAAGTTTTATTAAATTTTTTATCATAGTTTTCAATCGATTGGTATGAACAGAATGAACTAAAATAAAAACAAAATATTGATACTATGAGAAATTCTTTTATTGCTATTAGTAACAATTCGGAATATTAAATGAAATATATATATATATATTGGTTAAAGAACTTCCGTTAAATTACCTTGTTCAGTTTTTTTCTTGAATGCTTTCGAAAATCCCAAAATAAACTTTACTAAATGAGGTGTTAAAATACGTAATGAGACAACAATACCACCAATCATTGATATTAGTTTTACAATTACTCCTAGAATATTCTCTTTATGAATTATTTGTGAGTAAGAACAATATACTGGCGCACAAGCTTTATAAAAATATTCATATGATAAAGAAGGATTCCATTGTTCAACCATCATTTCTTTCATAATTATTGAAATTGATGTATTCGGAGGAAAATGACTCATTTTTGAATTATAAACCAGAGGTGCTATACGAAGCGATGATGATTGAAGATTCGCAGTAGCATCCGTCAGTCCGTATACATAACTTAATAAAAGTGGAAAACAACTTGAATCAATATATAAACATTGAAATGTTGAAAATTGAAGAGAATCAATAGCAAGACAACCTTGAATCCATCCAGACACATTATAAATGAGATTAATATCGTTATTAGATATATAATCATAAGCGTTATCATAAATAACGGCTTGACTTTGACAATATGGATTCATATTACAAGCGCATTTGATTAACGTTGGACTAACCGCGATAAGTTCGTGTTGAATAAATTGAACCTACAAATAAATTTGTTTAGATTTATATTTCAATAGCAATCAATCAACGCAGATAAAGCTCAACTTTTCATTTTCTCATAACACTGAATGGAATGACTATTTTATAATTTATTATTCCAAAAAAGTTACATACTTGTTGCGTTGTAATATTATTTGTTTCATTTGTTATTACATTTGCAATCAGTTTAGTGTCAAAATTGTATAAGAATGGATTTTTGAATGATCCAGAATAAAATTGATCAACTTGCATAGTTAAATATACAACTTTTTTCAAAAGATCAAAATTGTAGAGTGTTGATCGATAAAATTGGTTGATAGTTGCATTAAGTTGTTTATCAAAGTCAGTTTTATTCACAACAGTAGAAGCAATAAAGACTTGTGAAAGAAATCTATCAACAGCTTCATTAATTGTTGTATTAGACAACCGACAAAAATCCGATATTAATTGAAAATTTTTATATGCTTGATTTCGCCAATCATTATCATTGGCGATGTTTGAACTGCTTTTTAATAATATAATCCAATCTTCGTGAACAAAACCACTTGAACATATTTGATGAAATGTTGGAGAAAAAGACATAAATACTCGATGAGATATTGTTTTATTTGAACATGGACATTGAACTGTAGTTAAATAGATATTTTCTAATGATTCATACGTTGTCATTGAAGGATTTGATACTGTTATTGTTATAATTTCCTTACTTAATATCGTATAGAGACAGACACAACATATCAAACCTAATTTAGGAGAAAAAAACACTGAAGAAAATAAAAAGATGTAGAGTGAGAATAATTTTACCAAATAGTAGGATCAAATAAACACGAGTGATAATTCTTTGTTGTTTAATACTTATTTCTGTTCGATCATGAATATTTTTAAATAAATTTAAATGCTTTAATGATTGAATTGGTTCGAATGTATTTATATTTCGATGATCTATAGATGGAAATAAAAAAATTTGTTATTATCAATGACAGCCTTTAGTTCGTGTTACTTGAATATTTTTGAAATTTAAAGAAAATATCAATGAAATATGATGCAACTAAACGAAGTATAATGATAAGACCACCATAAAGACTAATAAAAAGAGTAATTGCATATGATAGAGCTACTCGATTTTGTATTGTGTATGTACATAATGATGGAGAACATTGATCAAAATATATCGGATAATTCGTTTCTATTGACCAGTTTTGAATAAACAGAGTATTTATATAATTGATTACAGAAATATTTTCATGTTTTGATGTTAAGATCGAATTGTTCCAATCTATGTTTGTCTAAAAACAAAGACAATAAATGAACAATTATTGAATGATACTATACACACTCGGTTTAGTTCTGGAAAATATTTCAACCATATTTGAAGACATTCATTTTCGTATAAACACTCTAATGTACTTTGAAGGAATGCTTCAAGAGGAGTACATCCTGTAAAAAAGCCTTTGACAATTGTAGAATTAGGTAATGCTTGCAGACGAGTTCTTTGAAAAAAACTTATTGAAGTGTTTGATAACGGAGAAAGCGTAGCTGCAATTATCAAATTTCTTGCGCTGCAGGATATAAAGCTAACAGGATTCGTGAAAATTTTTACTGCGGCTCCAGTCGTCAAAGAAATCCATTGATTGTATTTAATTAATTGAATTAACCAATTAGTACCAAGGCCTGTAACCAGATAATCACCTTGTATCGTCGTTCTCAAATAATTCAAAAATGACATCATTTGACTAAAGGCATTATTTTTCTGAATTGCAGTGATACCATCTAATTCTAATTGAACTTGCGTTTCAGAAAGAAGTTCAATGCTAATTAAATCAGTATTATTAAGATTTGTTCGAATTTTGGAAATCATTTCTCTCGAAAGTGAACAAAACTTTGAAAGAATTTTAAACTAAATGAGAAAATAAATTCTATCGATAAATAATAATTTTGACAAACCTGAGAAAATGCCGTTGCCCGAAAATCAAAAACACCATAGAGACTAGCATTTGCAAAATATAATCTTTCAATCCATTGTTCATCAACAAAAATACTCGAACAAACAGGGTGCATTGTAACATTATTAAAAACGAAATTTCTATATGGTATTGTAATTGTTTTACATGGACATGAAAGAGTCTCACCGTGTTCAAATGATAACTGTCTGAAAAGATCAGGCGTTATATTGGAAATAACCGCCGTTTTCGATTCTATTTTGATCAAAGTAACATAGAATAGTACATAAAGACAAACTTAAATAAAGAATAAAATGATCTTAAGAATAAGAAAAACATATATTATATAATATGTTTACTTGAAAGAAGTACGACGTATAACCAAGTTTTATATTTTTGATGTTTGAGTGCAACAGCTGGATCGTTGATAACAACATCAACATCATCATCATAATCATGTTCTTCTAACATAAAAAGATTATACTGAAGTCCTTTGGTATAAATCCATTTAACAGAAGTTTTCAAATTCATGATATTCCGTTTATCTTGATACTTCAAAAATGAATGATATACTTTGATCTAAAATAAAAATATCTCCTTCTATAAGAAGTTGCACTAATATGTGATATCAGTCAGTAAGTCATAAGCTGCATTTATGATCAAGTGATCTGATAAATACAAGATTAAGAAACGTTTTAATCTAATATCACACAAAAAGAGAAAGCATAAAAAAGTTAAGCTACTTCAAAGATTTCTTACAGAAATTGTAACAGAAATTTCTTTAAACTTTAATGACAACTGTGATGCTGAATATCTTGAGTTTTTATACTTCATCAATTATGTGGAAAATATAATAGATTACAAAGAAAAAGAAAAACTATGCATTCTCTCCGGGAAAATATTCTAGTCTGGTTTCTCAGCTAGTTTTCTAATCATATTCTGATGATACTTTACATAAAATATCTATTTGCTTAACAATCTAATTTAATATTTCTACGCAATATTTTTTTTATTATTATTGATAAAATATTAAGGAAATTACCAAACACAAGAAAAGAACATTTTGATCCTAAAATAAAGCAGGAACATTTTGACGGAAAATGTCCTTCACAAACAAATTTACATTTTGTTTTGAAAAAGAGTGTACTACAGGATATAGATTCAACCTACACATTCTAAAATAGGAATTTGTTTTTTCCTACTCGTACAGATTGAGCTAACCTTCGTGTCGAACAAACATAAGAGGTAACGATATGGAATACAAAATCTCCTCAGCTTTACATATTACTGGACTTGCCTATTTTTTCATCGACATATGATTAAAAAAATAGAATCCATAATTCTTGTATAGTAACTAACTGATTTTGACATAGAAATGTATCAGTGTGCAGAGAACAGTTAAATAAATAAGTTCATCGATAATTTAATTTTTCACAGAGATAACTCAGCAAAGCTTTTCATAGTTTTTTCAACATAATTTTTAACATTAAAGTTTATTGAAAAAGCTTTTTTTGTAGTTTCGATAACTATTTTTGTTCTCTTTCTAGTATTTTCTTGAACCACGCACTGTGATGACGCCATACAAGCCTTCTTCTTAGCGCATTCTTTAAGAAAGTATTAGAGAAAAAACAGAAGTAATCATTCAACTAGTGTTACAAATTATGTTGAAAAGGTTTGGAAAGCTTCCCTGAGTTAGCTTTGTGAAAAATTAATTCATAGATGAACTTAGTCGCTAAGTTATTTCTCTATTCAATTGCATTTCATCAAACAATATTAACAAGTAACCCTCGGCTGACCGATTTGAATTAAATGTTTTAGTTGCTGAAATCATCCATAATAATTTCGTTTCTACTAATACAGCTCGTCGTAGTCCTCTTTCACTTGATCATTTCATATGACAATTCATCGGAAAATTTAAAAAAATATTCTAATTCTAACTGCAATTGAGAATGTTTGTTCAATAACTTACACGAATCAACTGCACAATAAAAATTTATTTTATATTCGATTGACACAAATGCGAATAAACATAAAAATAAATATCTATGAAATTTTCACAACATCATCAAAAAGTACGAACAAATCTAGTTAAATGAATATTTGAGCATAGATATTTCGTAACTTTATGAATTATAGTGAAACTCATGAGGAATTCATATTGTTCATCGCAAAACTACACAGAAGTGATCAAAAATCGTCTTATTACATGTAAGATTTATTGAAGCAATTCTGGAAAATGTGATCGTGTGTTTATATACAATTGATCAAATCTTTCGATTTCAGCAACTTGAGATTTATTTGTTTTCAGAAGTAAAACAAGCCAAAAAAACGGATGAACAATACTAGATCTAGATTTATAATCCATCATTACGGATGTTTTTCGATGAGTTCTTACAAGTAAGTTACTTGTACAACTTTGCGTAATTCGTGTATTAATCAGTCGACCGCAGACTTATAAACAATCATATAGGCGGCCAAGTTATTTTTCTGATCTTTTCTGCATCTGATAGAGAAGGACGTTTGCCGGTATATGGCATATTTTTATCGAATATTTCGCACGTCTTTAAACCCATCTTCTATGACGTTACTTTTACCCGTCTCCCCCTACCCCCGCAAATCAACGCATACCCTCAAGACCCTCTCCAGATGACGTTTTATCAAGTTTTGCTCATTTTCAAAAAAAATGTATTTTTCATCTTTGACCTTTGACCCTGACAGCCACAAACAAACATATAAACTTTTTTTTCATATGACCCTTCTTTCAGGCGAGGGAACATCTCAAGAGTTTAGTCGAGCTATTCAAAGAACTCCAATCGATTTTAATTAAATTATCAATTCATGTTAATGCTTGATTCTAGCTTATTCAATCAAAGTCTAATATTCATTCAATGTTCCTCAATTTAACACAATCCACTCTGGCCAATTTTATTCAATATCTCGATCTAATTTATTCGGTGTATTGAAGTTGAGTTGATGTATCAAGGAATAATCATTCCATTTATTCAAATTGGTTATTTAATTTAATCGTTCAATCTTTCTACTCAGTGAATTGTGTTGTTACTCTAGTAAAATAAATCTTTTTAAGGTGCTTACCTGACGATGATGCGTGATCAACATTGAAAGCTCGTAACAATATGGAAAAACTTCTTCTTCATTTTTTACTTCATCTTTCGTCTTGATATATGGGGATGATTCGCCATATTTTAGTATATACTTTTGTCACGAAAAATGTTGTATAGGGCGTTCTATTCCACGGAATAACCGTATAGAAGGTTTTGTAGAGAATTGAATGCTGTACACGATGCACTACAAAAGAGTTCTCACTTTTTAGAATCCGCAATGAAATAAAACAAACAATGATCTTTTTGACGTTTCTAGTATCAGACACTATCCATTAAGATTATCTTCTTCATCCAAAATTATTTCGTCACCATAGCATAGATATAGTACAGTTTGTAGAGTTCTTAATTCTGTACATTTTCATATAAAAATATTGCCAGTTACACCTTGTCTTTGCACAGATATGTTTAAAATACTTTTTGAAGGAGAAAAATACAACTTTTCCTTTGTGTTTTTTTTTTCAGAAAATCCGTTGAAAAATAGCATTTCACCGTTTTTTCTATTTTAATACCAAAATTTAAAGTAAAATAGCCATTTAACAAATCAGGTTGAACAAAAAACACTTGCAAAAATATATATTGAACACCCTTCGCATGATCATATTACGATCTTCAAACTGACCTAATAATAGAGTGAAAATATATATTCAACTATTTCTTTTATTCTCAAAATAAGTACAATAATTTGTTACACATGAATCATGATAACCAAAAATTTTGGTTTGCTTTTATTTAAAGGTTTCGGCCGTACAGATAATAGAAGTTTTGTAATCCATTGAGCCATATTACTGAGACATTCTGCATCATAAAAAACATTTGAGTGTGCTCACAATCAAAGCATCATATGGAAAACATCCAATACACATTCTAGTAATGATGAATATTTGTGTGTAATGCGAAATACATTTGGTTCTGTTCGATAAATAATGTGGCGAGACTAACTGTACGATTACATGTAACTCCAAATTCAGCTTCTGAATTTAACCTTTCCGAGAAATCATTCACTTGAGTATTGAGAGATAATCCAGTAATAACGTGAGACGTAATAAATCGAATGTTTTGTCTGATCTCAACACATCATTGCCAGTAAACGGAATGATGTAGCTGCTGTAAGACGAGAATACAATAGAGTCATCCGTGTTATTTCTGCAACAAATAACGATTCAATTCATACCAAAGGTATTAGTGTGCTTGAACATATATAAATACAAACAAGAAACTAGAAGATAACGATAGAGAAGTATTAACTTGATGATATAGTATTATTTCAATAGACAAGATCCGATAGTATGGTATACTAACATAATTGCAAACGCATGAAATTATATTATCATGTTTTTCTTGAAGTTTTCTATAAGTTTTAAACGAAAATTTTTCGCTGGTTATATAGGTATTTACTTTAATAATGCTAGTAAATAATTTAAGAATTAGGATATTTATCGATAGAAGAAGTATATAAAGACGTGTTCTGAACAATTGATCATGTAATGCTTTTTTATTATTTGACCTATTATCAGCAAATAAGTATAATTACCATAGTTTTTATAATATAAAACGAATTGTTTTTCTAATTCTTTTAAATAAATGAAAATGATCTGTAAACGTGCAAAAAAAGAGTTTTTTTTTGCGTACTAAGAATAAATGCAATTATATGATAGTACCTTTTTTCTTAAGAATGGCATTTATTTCAAATAGTTATATTCATCTCCGAAACTGAAAAAAAGTGCGCAATATACGTAGTAAATAATTGTTAAAATTTTCCAACTTTTTTTTATTAAAATAAATCTGTGTAAATGAAATAACTCTAAAGACGCTGCAATACAAGTTATAATATGGTCATTACAATGTTCGAAACATTCTGCAGATAGATATGCGTGTAGCTTTGAGATTGACATTTAAACAACATGAAATATGCCATATTTTATCTTTTAGATTCTTCTTTCTGCCACCATTAGGTTTGGATTGACAGGCAATACATGATTTGATCGTTTGCAACAACAACAAAAACAACGTTTGACTTGTTGACGAAATGTTTGTGAAACAATCAGAAATATATAAAAAGTGCTCTTTGAAGAAAGAAAGAAAGAAAACTAATTATTAAAATGATGAAAAATATTTATTATCTTACTTACACCATAAAAGAAAGCAGTGAAAGTATTGAGAGCATTAAAAATAAAATAATCACTATTTTTTTCTGCTGCCTCGTCTAAGGATATTGCTGATGATGAATATACAAAGTAAAATGTACCGGGTATAATAGGAACAATAGTTGCAACAATTTGTCCAAAAACCATATAATTAGCTTGATAATCGATTCTTTGAAGTTGACGTCTAGCTTTTAAAGTACGTATATTTCGATATGTAAGAATACCGAATAGAACACAAATACTCATTGGAGCTATTGCAAAGAAAAGCCAATTATTTACATAAACAGAATAAGCATCCCAAAAATCATTGTGAATAGAACAAATGCTCGAACTAAGGAATGTTTTAGAAATGTCTGAGAAAGTTAGAATAACTTAAATTTTAACTAACCTTATATCAGCAAAAATGAAGTATGGTATATTTTGAAGTAACCAGAAAGTTACTACACCAATACCAATACGATGACTCCATCTAATACTACTCAAGCGTCGTAATTTAGCAGACCTGGATGTAACTAAAAATGGATCAATTGCTGCCAAACATTCACATGTCACTGCAATGCCAAAACCACTATTAACTACATAATATCTCGTTTTACACCATAGAAGTGAAGCGCATGTTACGTCTATGTGGAAGACAACACCAAGGCCACGCGACAATCCTATAGTAAAAAGATGTATAAATCGAGTAATTGCTGAGATAAGCAGAAAGAATGTGCTTGGTTGAGATCGATACATAGGATTAGTTAAAAATATGATTGAATTTATCATAGAACCAAATAAACCGAGACTCAGTGTTGCAGAACCAATATAGAGCACGAATATTTGAGTTAAATAATACCATGATACCATGATGCATTCGATTTTTACTCAATCTATCAATATTAAATCTTGTTTGTATACTTCTAAAAGAAATTGTTATATATATATATATACTCGCATTATAGAAGTCCTTAGAATTCTCAAGTAACGCACTAGCTGCCTAATTCTTTATCTATTTTTATTCAGACACTTTTTTACACAGAGTTTTTCATAATTTGTCGTCCACAAAAAACCATTTCTGTGGAAAATCATTGAATTATATTGCCATTTAGGTGTATTAATAGGTTCTTTCCATGATATTTCATACTTAAAACACTAAATTAGTAAGAAGTGATGATAAACAACAGAAAGATAAAATTATTTATCAACCCAAGTAAACACCAAACGCAGAAGGACACGTTCAAATGCGTTTCAGTCCGTTTGCTTTAGTAGTTCAGATCAAGTTTCTCTCGGAAAATACTACGTATCTACATTTTTTAATTTATATTGATAGTTTTTTAAATGAAAATACTTTTGAATTAAAAACTCTTGATGTTAGGTCGAATTCAGAATAAGTAGGTAGAAATCATCATTGGTTTATTGTTAGAAAATATTTTTCAACTACCAATTCATATAGCTGTAGCCAAAAAAAACTTGCACAAAATCTAAAACTACGTAGTTTTTTTTCATATGACTCTCCTTTCAGTCAAGGGAATTTTGAAACTCGAGATTTTTAGAATAACGAGACAAAACAATGCTGTGTTGCTCATAATCTCAGTGATTAACGAAACAAATCGTCGATGAAACGGAAAAGAAATATTATAAAAGATGACGCCATCGATTGAAGCAGCGTATCGTGTGCTCGATATTTCAAAGGTTTTCTTCATAGATCAGGATGACGACATGTTCTTTACAACGCTCCGCGAAATGAATCTCAAAAACATCACATTATATGTAGACGAGAAAAGATTGAAAGATTCCTTATTTACTATCGACAGAGATGCTGGACTTGATCTAAAAGAATCAAATCCAACACCAACAGATTTGGAATCTCTTATCGAATACGCCAATGAACTTCTACTACCACTTGCAGAAGCATGTATTTCATTGGATGGTATTGTTCATAATCTATCGTTCTACATCCAAATGGCAGTTGAAGAAACACCAAAAGAACCATCAGATAACTTAACAATTGATGAAAATACAGCCATTCGTCTGTATTCAGTTGAATGGACAGCACCTCATCGTAGTCTTGATTCAATGCTCAATTATACATTACAAACATGTTCTCGTTCTGAACTTCAACCTTATTTCAAACATATAAAACTTTTCCTCATTCCTCTCACTAAATTACTATATATTCCACCATTGACTGTGTGGAGAAGTATGGTGAAAAATTTAAGCGCAGACTTCTTTCCTGGTACACCAGTGACATGGTGGGAAGATAATATGTAACTGGGCAGTGAAGGTGCTCGAACATAGTTTTCTGTTGAAGCCATCAATGATCGAACAACACGTGCTCATTCACATTTCGTTACCTAAGAAGAAATATTTCTTCTACCTGGTACTCATATGATTGTCCAATCACTAATTACTTGCGCTTCCCTTTGAAGGTACTGTTCATATTATCCCTGCAATATAACTATTTCGATGTTTACGTGCCAATCTATTTCCAAAGATTGAATAAGTCTGATTATTGGAACATGTGAGCGTATTGTTGAATATTTCGTAGACTATCTTGGTATCACAAGAGGAGATGTATGTTTCCAATGTGCTTTGTCATATTCATGGCATTGATGGGAACCGTAGTTGGCGTCGTACTTGGTTTAAGAGCTGCAAACAAAACATCAGGTACGGTTTTAAATATTTTTCTGAAGTCGAAAGCGAAGCAAAGCAATAGTCGGTAGTTTTCCAGAAAAGATCACAGATAAAATAAATAACTTTGTTCAATAAAGATAGTAAGACTAGCCTTGCAGTTGCCAATGTACGTATGTTTCAAGATTAGTTAGTTCTTTTATCTATGATTAAATAAAGATTTCTGTCTTTTCTGTATTAACGATAAAGAGTACAAATTACTCTTTAAAGTGGAGCATTTTTGCGTTTCCACCTATTAATAAGACAATGAATATTCCTTGCTTGAAAACTATATAGAGTATTTGATATATTTTTCCTTCTAATTTGACTTCTGTTGGCTGCATCCTTCAAGATTTATATAAAGTTTAAGAATCAATTTACAAGGAAATGGTAAGATTCATCTACAAATAAATGGAAGAACATCACTCATATAAATAAGTGTTATTTAAAGATTTTTTTAAAGAAATTTTCTATTTGACGATATTCAAGATTTCTTTGAAGGTTTAAATCAATAATTATTTGAGTTTCTAAACTAATACATGGACATGAAACATTCTGTTAATACATAGACAGTACTTTCAATTGAAATTATATTACGGACAATAAATCCTTATCTTTACTGTTATTTCACCGACATTTTCTTTCTTTACTGACAGCAAATTTTCATTAATCATTCGTCAGATCATGACTCATGGGTATTTTCTACCTGTATTCTCGTTATTTCTCAAGAATGACTCTGTTTTTTCATGCTTTTCTCCTTTTTTTAGAATGGCTTATTCCTATCGTTGATCATATATATATATAGTCGACGTTGTTGTTCCGACAAACTGCTATTTATCTTACTTCCGCTGTACATTCCAAATCATGTCAACATTTAAAAGCAATCGAGACACACCTATTTGGGCAGCTAACAAAGAGGAAAATTACTTTCGTGAACGTGACATTCAACTAATTAATCAACGAGGTCCTACCTGTGTGTCTACGTGTTTAGCTATGCTTACTGGCAAAAGACCTGAAGATTTTCAAGGTAATATCAATACACAAGATCCCGTTACATGGTCAGCTGCTTTGCATCCGTATGGAATGAAATTAGCTTATTGTCCTCATGATGCGCGAAAATTGAAGTTTTACATCGACGAACTCATCGCTCTAGATGATTTATTTGGTCTCAGCTTCTATACTACGAACGATCCAGAACAGATTTTGAATGATCCAGACAGTACTGGTTTCGTAACTCAATCTCATTTCATATTGTTACATCGAGATAAGATCTATGATTCAGCAGGTTTTGGATGTGGTTTGGCACGTGATCATTATTGTCTCGAACATCACACGAAGCGCATTTTTCGAGTACTTCCTGTTGAACATAATCGTGGTCTTTGATTTTTAAGAGTTCACATCATTTTTGAATTCTGCCTTCATTGAATTGTACAACTTATTCAGATTGATAAATATGGAAATCTTGAATTCGAATATAAATGAGCTGTAAATTCATTCAATCATAATTATATCATAGTTTGAATTGAGATAACATTGAGAAGAGGTAATTATCGATTCTAGGCAGTAATAATGTCTTGTATATTAAAGTTATTTAAGAGTATAACGTCTAATCATTATACTTGAGCACATGCCGTACTCTATTTTAAAATTAAACAATCATTTTCGAGAGCAATAAACTCATCGAATGATTTTTGTTCAACTTTTTAAAAGCCTCATCAATATCACGAAAACTGTAACATGTTTAAATCGACGTTTTGTTATCGTAGGAATTTTATAAAAGCTAAAAGCTTTTGAAGAAGAAGATCACTATCATCTTGTGGTGTTGAAATCAGAATCTTCTGATATAACATGTTGATCAATTTCATCTTCATTTTGCATTTCACAAAGATGTTATTGAACATCGTCTAGAATGTAGATCTACTAATATAATCCGTTTATTTCATGGAAATAGTTCTCTATCGCTACCACCGATATTGACAACCATCGAATCCAAAAATTTGATTTATTATCATAATAAAAACTCAAGTAAAGGAAAGAAAATTTGGATTCAATTTCAAATAATCTTCAAATGAAATCTTTTTTCTCAATTTTTATTCTAGTAACCGAACTAATAATGAATAAATAGAAAATGTATTCAATTTTAACTTTAATGCATCAATCGAATTCGATTGAAAAAAACGATATAAAATATCTCTAAAGGTATGGCGAAATATCGAAAAGGATAATGTGTATAAATAAAATGAAATACAATGAGAGAAACCCACAACAAATACGATACAAGAAGAAATCCAGTTTTCAATGGCGACACGATATGTACTTTTAACAATATCTGATGTTAGACTTGTGTACAGACATCGCATTCCAAAAGGTAAACCCAAACCAAGAACTACAAACACCTGAAAATATCAGGATTTTCTTTTCTATTCCAATGGAACAGCAGAATAAAAGTTATTTGAATCAATAACATTCCAGGAATGTAATGATCATTCTGTCTCACTATTATCTTATTATTGTTTTTATTTTCGTAAAGCACTATTTGATGAATTTGTCTTGCTCGAATATTTCGAATTGTCAATGTACCAAAAATCGCTAAGGAAATACTTGGTAAAATAATATCAGATAGTAAAACAATTCAATCATTACATAATTGACAGGGAAGATTTTGACTATAGCAAACAACCGTTTTGCCATTTTATTTGTACTTAATTGATGACATTTGAACGAATAACAATTATATAAAAATGGATCAATATTTCCTCCTAGAAGACATCAAGTGCTCATTGGCCAGGAAATATTTACAAAAAGTTGACGAATTTTACAAGTCTCCGAATTTTAATCAGGTCAACTAACATTATAACTAAAATTAAAACGGAAAGATAAGCAAATTCCTATCTTTTCTATTTATAATTTCACCTTGAAGAACTCATCTTCAAAATCCCAACCGAATATATATTAAACTTGATACTGAAGACCAGGAAAGATATATTGAACATGGATTTTGAGACGAACGTTCATTTAACACAAAAATATTGAGTAAATTATCTACAGTACCGAATAATAACCGAAATGTAGTTACATAATTAATTAGTTCACTGTCATTTGACATTGTAACTGTTTTTTTATTCTTTACATAATTTTCCAATAATAACACATGCTTATATATAAGCAAAAGAGAAGAGTAAGAGTAAAAAGAGATTTTTAACATTGTATATAAAAATAATGGCCATAATAATTAATATTCTCTCAAACTGAAAAAAAGAATCTGTTTAGTATTACTTTTGATTTTGAATTTGCGTTATTTTCATGCATCGGTAAAGCACGAAACGCCCGATGTCTCATAGGATACAATTATTATTTGACAAAGCGCGGCTTTCAACGAATTTACATCGATGAGTTTGCTTCAGCAACTATTGTATTATTTCAATAATGAACTATAACGAGTCACACGTGTAGTCGACATCTGAGAGTTGAAAAAGTTTCGCCTAATTTTGTTAATATAATATTTATTATATTTTCTATTATTTCAATAACGAACATTGAGATAGAATTAATGACTGCATGTAAATGTAATACTTCATTAGATGAATTCAACATGATTTTATTTTATATATACAAAAAATTAATAAACAGAAAACATTCTGAATTGATAAAGAGACTTGAAGACGAAATAGAGCCCAAATCTGGAGAAAAGGGAAATATATAAGATTGAATTATTATTTTTCTGTGTTAGTTCATTTAATATTCTTTGAATAAATATTTCTATTTTAGATTCGTTTGAAAATCGTGAACCTTCTTATTTCTGATATTTTTGCAAATTTTCACATCTACTACAAAACCTTTTCGTTTGAATAAGTATGATAAAATAGAGCGAAGGCCATCAATATTTATAATAATCAACGCAAATATTATGACGATGTAAATAGCTTATCGCAGCTATGAACGAATCAGCGTGACGTGACAAAACATAATAAATGAGAGGGGAAAAGAGAACTGAATCAGTATGACGAAGCTTTCTTGTTTGTTTGTATAAATAGGGAATATATTATTTACATTCGCTAACAATCTTGATATACACGTATCAAAAGTTAATGGGTAAACTCGATGGAAAAATTGCTCTTGTTACAGGTGGTTCAACTGGTATTGGATTTGCTACTGCACAACAATTTCTTATTGAAGGTGTAGAACATGTATTTATTACTGGACGGCGTCAACAAGCACTCGATGATGCTATCAAAAAATTAAATAGAAAAAATGTGACAGCAATTCAAAGTGATACATCAAATATGAATGATCTCGATAAATTATATAGCGTAATTAAAAAGGAAAAAGGTCATTTAGATATACTCTTCGCCAATGCTGGTGCAGCTCAATTTATACCACTTGATTCAGTTACTGAAAAAGATTTTGATGATACATTTAATACTAATGTTAAAGGAGTGTTATTTACTGTTCAAAAAGCATTACCAATTTTCAATGATGGAGGATCAATAATCTTGAATGCTTCGATTTCTTCTATCAAAGCCAGTCCAGCGTGTAGTGTTTATTCTGCTACAAAGGCAGCTGTTCGATCTTTTGCCAGATGTTGGACTGTTGATCTAAAAGAACGCAAAATTCGGGTTAATACCATAAGTCCGGGTCCAGTCGATACACCAGGATTTCGTGGTGCAGTTAAGAGTGGAGGAGAAAAAGAAGAAAAGGCACTTGTTACTCAACTAGTCTCTGCTGTACCTATGAATCGTCTTGGTATGCCTGAAGAAATCGCCAAAGCAGTAGTTTTTCTTGCTTCAGACGATAGCAGTTATGTTACTGGTATTGAACTCTTTGTCGATGGAGGTGCAGCACAAATTTAAACTTCGGAAAATTTTTAATAAAAAAATAATTCAAATATTAATGATTTGAACTAGTAGAAGTACAATTGAAACTGAATGAGTATATCTAAGTAAGGGTGGTGAGGGTGGGATGAAAAATCTTTATGATTGGAGCCAATAGAGCTCGTCGAGTTTGATCTGGAACCTGTGTTAGTTTGATTGGAACCTACGCTGAAACGAATCGGGTCAAGAAAATGTCGAATCCTGCACGAAGGTATCCTACGTTCATAAACGAGTTCTATGTTTAAATGGAAACATAACTATCATAAAAAAATCAGTTTTGTTCCCTCTACTGAAAGGAGGGTTATGCGTCGAGCAGGTATTACAAAAAAACGAGTTGATGTTGGTTTGTCGGTTTGTTGGTTTGTTGGTTTGTTGGTTCGTTCTTTCACATCACTGTTCGATAGTGACTATTCAGTGACCCTCAGTGGAGAACGAAGTTTGACCGGANAATATTATTGAATATAGAATCGAAGTCTTCCCAAAAGTCTAATTTATTACACATTCGCATGTATTTAAGAAGATGTCTATGTAATTGGTATAAGTATTTATACTAATTATATCTTGACAATTATCATTATTGAAATCGGCAATATCAGTCCATATTTCATAATTAGAAAGATCATTTGAATAGATATTGTATATTTGGAATTTTCCATTTTCATTGCCAAGTAAACCATAAATTTCATATTGCGTAGTTGTTCCAATAACTATATCTAAATATTTATCACCATTCAAATCGCCTACAACAGTTGAGCCCAATAGTATCGACGATCCCATAAATTTTTGCTCATTAGCATAAAATGTATCATTATTATTTCGAAATAACATGCATGTCATATACTCCCAATTATAAAGAAAAGCAATATCAGCTAGATTATTGCTATCGAAATCACCTGCTACTACACCAAATTGGTCAACATTGAATGCAGTGAAAAACCATTTCTGTGGCTGATAACTTCCATTAGTATCTGCATAAAAAACATGAATATGACGACTATGTTCATTCACTACAGCAATATCTAAATGAGTATCATTGTTAAAATCAACAACAAATAAACTTGATGAGGATGCCCAATGTTCTATAAACAACGTTGACTGGAATAGAAAGGTTCCATTAGTATCTGCCAAATATATGTATACATAATCTTCAAGATCAATTATAATGATAATGTCTAACAGTTCATCATGATTAAGATCAACTATAACGATATGACGAGGAGAACCCTCAATAGCTACGGACTGCATATCTTGTGTACGAAACGTACCATTTCCAACGCCGAATAAAATATTAATTTCTGAGTATAGCGCTAAAATGAGATCAACTTGTCCATCATTATTCATATCATGAACGCGAATATGATATGGCCAAATATCAACATCAAAAATAACTGTCATCGCTGTTTCAAATGTACTATTGTCATCTCCAAGTAAAATATGTATTGTTCGATCATCTTGACAAAGAAATATTATATCAACTTTATTATCAGAATTTATATCAGCAATAACGCTTGGTGCTAACATAATCGATTGACATGAAACATTAATTGATAATTGATCAAATGCAGGTTGACATAATAATGGTTCTAAAAAGAGAGACTAATTCATACTTTTTTCAAATGTTATATGAACGGACCTGATGTGTTCGACGATGCCGGTACAGTTGTGACTATTGTTGTATTAAAAGCATTGATCGTTGTTATATTTGTCGTTGAGTCTATTTGACAAATATTCAATAATTATTTCACGTAAAATCGCTAAAAATATTAGAAATTTTATTCTTACTTTGTCTTGAATAATATATTGAAAATAAAATGGCACCTACTAATATGCATATTAATGGTGCAATGACACATATGATCTTCAAAAACGATGGACTACGTGGCAATCGTGTGTTCATTAGTGCTATATCATTATTCCAAGTTGTATGCTGATTCATTGGATTTGCACATGGAGGAGGTAGCATTTCAATACGAAGAGGATTGATTCGTCTCTTTCGATGGTAATAAATCTTTGAACCAATTCGAACGAGTTTTGGACAAATCCATTTCAGGACAATCGTTAAACCGCCCTGAATTCCAAGTATAATACTAATTGTGTAAAATATATCAAATCTTCCAATAGTTGTATAGGAACATACGGAAGGTAAACATTGTTGATAATATAATGAATAATTAATTTGGGTTGACCATTGTTCAACAAATAAATCCTGGACAAGTTCTTCTATTGTTGTATTCTGAGAAAATCGACTAGCACTTGTTGTTTTCGATGAAAGAGCAGTTAAAGAATATGAATAGTTTGTATATTGTTGAAGAAGATCAAGACATGATTGATCATAGAAACATTCAAGAGTCGAACGTAGAAAAGACTGGCTTGGTGTGCAACCCATTTTCATGCCTTTGATCAACATTTTTGTTGATTTCGTTTCAAGAATATTTGCTTGAGTTGTACAATTCGGAGACAATCCACATGAACAATTATCATCGTAAATAATAGGTTCCGTATACGCAAAAACTTCCCTAGGGCTATTTGATAATGCACTATATTTGTAATTTGTTCCATAAGTTGATATTATAGCATTTCCATGGAAAATACTTTGAGTGAAAAGGAGAAGACGAGTAAATAAGATAGGAGCACTAGATTTACTCTGTTCTACTAAAATCTTCAGTCGATTTTCAAAATTAGTGTTTGATAGAAGATCAACAGTAACTAATAGCGATGTTAGAAATTCATTAATCGAATTATTGACTGCTTGTTGTGAAAGTTGACACAATCCTTGAAGATACTGTAAATGAGGCGAAAGAAATCGACGGTAATCACTTTGTTCATAAATAGTTAAATTAGGATTAAGACCATTGACTAAATCTAGTTGCCTTTCTTTTACAACAAATTCACTTTTACATATCTAAACATAATTATCAAGAACATTTAGGAATATATTAATTAAAACTACTGCAATTTTCGTTTCTATTTTTTCAACAAACTCTATCTTACCGGGTGAAATAATGGTTCGATTTGGGCAAATTGATTATATGTTGATGCTATTTTTGAACATGTGCATCTTAATTCATCAGCATAAATTTTTCTCAAATGATTATAATAAATGAAAGATGGTTTATTAAAATTTTTAGTCAATGTGTGCGGTTGAATAATTGTATAAAATATAAGAATAGTAAGACCACTTAGAAATAAGATAAAATAAAGACGAGTTGCCCATTGACCATAACGCTTTGCTGTTATTCGATCAACATCACTTCCGAGATCGCGTGATGTAAATATATTCATTTCAACTAATGTAGTACGTATAAGTTTTATTAAATTCTTTATCATAGTTTTCAATCGACTGGTATGAACAGAATGAACTAAAATAAAAACAAAATATTGATACTATGAGAAAATCTTTTATTTTTATTAATGAAGATTCAAAATATAAAATGAAATATGTATATTTTTTTAAGAACTTCCGTCCAATTACCTTGTTCAGTTTTTTTCTTGAATGTTTTCGAAAATCCCAAAATAAACTTCACTAAATGAGGTGTTAAAATACGTAATGAGACAACAATACCACCAATCATTGATATTAGTTTAACAATTACTCCAAGAAAATTCTCTTTATGAATTATTTGTGAATAAGAACAATATACTGGCGCACAAGCTTGATAAAAATATTCATATGATAGAGAAGGATTCCATTGTTCAACCATCATTTCTTTCATGATTATTGAAATTGATGTGTTGGGAGGAAAATGACTCATTGCCGAATTATAAACCAAAGGTTCTATACGAAGTGATGATGATCGAAGATTCGCAGTAGCATCATTCAGTCCGTATACATAACTTAATAAAAGTGGAAAACAACTTGAATCAATATATAAACATTGAAATGTTGATAATTGAAGAGAATCAATAGCAAGACAACCTTGAATCCATCCAGATATATTATAAATGAGATTAATATCATTATTAGATATATAATCATAAGCGTTGTCATAAATAACGGCTTGACTTTGACAATATGAATTCATATTACAAGCGCATTCGATCAACGTTGGATTAACCCCGATAATTTCGTGTTGAATAAATTGAACCTACAAATGAATTTGTTTGGATTTATATTTCAAAAGCAATCAATCAATGTAGATAAAGCTCAATGTTTCATTCTCTCATACTATTGAATGGAATGACTATTTTATAATTTATTATTCTGAAAAAATTACATACTTGTTGCGTTGTGATATTATTTGTTTCATTTGTTATTACATTTGCAACAAGTCTAGTGTCAAAATTGTATAAGAATGTATTTTTGAATGATCCGGAATAAAGTTGATCAACTTGCATAGTAAGATATACTACCTCTTTCAAAAGATCAAAATTGTAAAGTGTTGATCGATAAAATTGATTGATACTTGCATTAAATTGTTTATCAAAGTCAGTTTTATTCATAATAGTAGAAGCAATAAAGACTTGTGAAAGAAATCTATCAACAGCTTCCTTAATTGTTGTATTAGATAATCGACAAAAATCCGATATTAATTGAAAATTTTTATATGCTTGATTTCGCCAATCATTGTCATTGGCGATGTTTGAACTGGTTTTTAATAATATAATCCAATCTTCATCAACAAAACCACTTGAACATATTTGATGAAATGTTGGAGAAAAAGACATAAATATTCGATGAGATATTGTTTTATTTGAACATGGACATTGAACTGTAGTTAAATAGATATTCTCTAATGATTCGTACATTGCCATGGAAGGATTTGATACTGTTATTGTTATAATTTCCTTGCTAAATATCGTATAGAGACAGAGACAACATATCAAACCTAATTTATAAGAAAAAAATACTGAAGAAAATAAAAAGATGTAGAGTGAGAATAATCTTACCAGATAATAGGATTAAATAAACACGAGTGATAATTCTTTGCTGTTTAATACTTATTTCTGTTCGATCATGAATATTTTTAAATAAATTTAAATGTTTTAATGATTGAATTGGTTCGAATGTATTTGTATTTCGATGATCTATATATGAAAATAAAAATATTTGTTATTATCAATGACAGTTTTTAATTCGTGTTACTTGAATATTTTTGAAATTTAAAGAAAATATCAATGAAATATGATGCAACTAAACGAAGTATAATGATAAGACCGCCATAAAGACTAATAAAAAGAGTAATTGCATATGATAGAGCTACTCGATTTTGTGTTGTATATGTACATAGTGATGGAGAACATTGATCAAAATATATCGGATAGTTCATTTCTATTGACCAGTTTTGAATAAACAGAGTATTTATATAATTGATTACAGAAATATTTTCATGTTTTGATGTTAAGATCGAGTTGATCCAATTTTTGTTTGTCTAAAAAGAAAGAGAATAAATGAACAATCATTTTATGGTACTATACAAACTTGGTTTAGTTCTGGAAAATATTTCAACCATATTTGAAGACATTCATTTTCGTATAAGCATTCTAATGTACTTTGAAGGAATGCTTCAAGAGGAGTACATCCTGTAAAAAAGCCTTTGACAATTGTAGAATTAGGTAATGCTTGCAGTCGAGTTCTTTGAGAAAAACTTATTGAAATATTTGATAAAGGAGAAAGCGTGGCTGCAATTATCAAATTTCTTGAGCTGCATGTTAGAAAGCTAACAGGATTCAAGAAAAGTTTTACTGCGGTTCCCGCTGTCAAAGAAGTCCATTGATTGTATTTAATTAATTGAATTAACCAATTAGTACCAAGGCCTGTAACGAGATAATCACTTTGTATCGTCGTTCTCAAATAATTCAAAAATGACACCATTTGACTAACGGCATTATTTTTCTGAATTGCAGTGATACCATCTAATTCTAATTGAACTTGCGTTTCAGAAAGAAGTTCAATGCTAATTAAATCAGTATTATTAAGATCTGTCCGAATTTTGGAAATCATTTCTTTCGAAAGTGAACAAAACTTTGAGAAAATTTTAAACTAAATGAGAAAATAAATTCTGTCGATAAATAATAATTTTGACAAACCTGAGAAAATGCTGTTGTCCGAAAATCGAAAACACCATAGAGACTAGCATTTGCAAAATATAATCTTTCAATCCATTGTTCGTCAACAAAAATACTCGAACAAACAGGGTGCATTGTAACATTATTAAAAACGAAATTTCTGTATGGTATTGTAATTGTTTTACATGGACATGAAAGAGTTTCACCGTGTTCAAATGATAACTGTCTGAAAAGATCAGGCGTTATATTGGAAATAACCACCGTTTTGGATTCCATTTTGATCAATGTAACATAGAATAGTACATAAAGGCAAACTTAAATAAAGATTAAAATCATCTTAAGAATAAGAAAAAACATATATTGCATAGTGTGTTTACCTGAAAGAAGTACGACGTATAACCAAGTTTTATATTTTTGATGTTTGAGTACAACAGCTGGATCTTTGATAACAGCATCATCGTCATCGTAATCATGTTCTTCTAACATAAAAAGATTATACTGAAGTCCTTTAGTATAAATCCATTTAACAGAAGTTGTCAAATTCATGATATTCCGTTTATCTTGATACTTCAAAAATGATTTATATACTTTTATCTAAAATGAAAATATCTCCTTCTATAAGAAAAGAAGGTGCACTAATATGTGATATCAGTCAGTAAGTTGCATTTATGATCAAGTGATCTGATAAATACAAGATTAAGAAACGTTTTAATCTGATATCACATAAGAAAAGAAAGCATACAAAAAGATAAATTACTCTAAAGATTTCTTACAAATTGTAAAAGGAATTTTTTTAAAACTTTAATTACAATTGTGATGCTGGATACCTTGAGTTTTTATACTTGATCAATTATGTGGAAAATATAATAGATTAGAAAAAAAAAAGAAAAATTACTTGTTCTCTCAGGGAAAATATACTAGTCTGGTTTCTCAGTTGGTTTTCTAAACATATTCTGATGATACTTTACATAAATATCTATTTTCTTGACAATCTAATTTAATATTTCGACGCAATATTTTTTTATTGTTGATAATATTAAGGAAATTACCAAACACAAGAAAAGAAAATGTTGACGGTATATGTCCTTTACAAACAAATTGGCACTTTTTTTTGAAAAAGAGTGTATCACAGGATATAGATTCAACCTACACATTCTAAAATAGGAATATGCTTTTTCTTACTCGTACAGATTGAGGTAACGATTTGGAATACAAAGTCTCATCAGCTTTACATATTACTGGACTTGCCTATTTTTCATCGGCATATAATTAAAAAAATAGAATGCATAATTCTTGTATAGTAACTAACTGATTTTGACATAGAAATGTATCAGCCTGCAGAGAACAGTTAAATAAATAAGTTCATCTATAATTTAACTTTTCATAGCTTTTTCAACATAATTTTTAACATTAAAGTTTATTGAAAAAGCTTTTTTTGTAGTTTCAATAATTATTTTTGTTTTCTTTCTAGTATTTCTTAAACAACGCACTGCGATGACGCCACAAGCCTTCCTTTTAGCGCATTCTTTAAGAAAGCACTAGAGAAAAAAACAGAAGTAATCATTCAACTAGTGTTACAAATTATGTTGAAAAAGTTTGGAAAGCTTCCCTGAGTTAGCTTAGTGAAAAAATTAACTCATAGATGAACTTATTCGCCAAGTTATTTCTCTATTCAATTGCATTTCATCAAACAATAGTAACAAGTAACCCTCGGCTGAACGATTTGAATTGAATGTTTTAGTTGCTGAAATCATCCATAAAAACTTCGTTTCTACTAATACAGCTCGTCGTAGTCCTCTTTCACCTGATCATTTCACATGACAATTCATCGAAAAATTAAAAAAATATTCTACTTCTAACTGCAATTGAGAATGTTTGTTCAATAACTTACATAATCAACTGCACAATAGAAATTTATTTTACATTCGATAGACACAAATGCGAATAAACATATAAAAATTAATATCTATGAAATTTTCACAACATCATCAAAAAGTATGAACAAATCTAGTTAAATGAATATCTGAGCATAGATAAACTCATGAGGAATTCGTATTGTTCATCGCAAAACTACACAGAAGTGATAAAAAATCGTCTTATTACCTGTAAGATTTATTGAAGCCATTCTGGAAAGTGTGATCGAGTGTTTATATACAATTGATCAAGTCTTTCCATTCCAGCAACTTGAGATTTATTTGGTTTCATAAGTAAAATACTAGATCTAGATTTATAATCCATCATTACGGATGTTTTTCGATGAGTTCTTACAAGTAAGTTACTTGTACAACTTTGCGTAATTCGTGTGTTAATCAGTCGAGCGCAGGCTTATAAACAATCACACAGGCGGCCAAGTTATTGTTCTGATCTTTTCTGCATCTGATAGAGAAGGACGTTTAACGGCATATGGCATATTTTTTATCGAATATTTTGCACGTCTTTAAACCCATCTTCTATGACATTCCTTTCACCCGTCTCTCCCCACCCCCCCCGCAAATCAACGCATACCCTCAAGGCCCTCTCCAGATGACGTTTTATCAAGTTTTGCTCATTCGACCAAGATACAGCTTCAACAACCCTCGGAAAAGATGTTGTATTAAATTTTGAGCATTTTCAAAAAAAATGTATTTTTCATCTTTGACCTTTGACCCTGACAGTCACAAACAAGCATATAAACTTTGTTTTTCATATGACTCTTCTGTCAGCCGAGGGAATATTTCAAGAGTTTAGTCGAGCTGTTCAAAGAATTCCATTCGATTTTAATTAAATTATCAATTCATGTTAATGTTTGATTCTAGCTTATTCAATCAAAGTCTGATATTCATTCAATGTTCCTCAATTTAACACAATCCACTCTGGCCAATCTTATTCAATATCTCGATCTAATTCATTCGGTGTATCGAAGTTAAGTTGATGTATCAAGGAATAATCATTCCATTTATTCAAATTGGTTATTTAATTTAATCGTTCAATCTTTCTACTCAATGAATTCTGTTGTTACTCTAGTAAAATAAATCTTTTTAAGGTACTTATCTGGCGATGATGCGTGATCAGCATTGAAAGTTCGTAACAATATGAAAAGCTTCTTTTTCATTTTCTACTTCATCTTTCATCTTGATATATAGGAATGATTCGCTATATTTTAGTATATACTTTTGTCACGAAAAAGGTTGTATAGGGAATTCTATTCCACGGGATAGCCGTATAGAAGGTTTTGTAGAGAATTGAACGCTCTACACGATGCACTACAAAAGAACTCTCACTTTTTAGAATCCGCAAGGAAATAAAATAAACAACGATCTTTTCGACGTTTCTAATATGGGACACTATCCATTAGGACTATCTTCTTCATCCAAAATTATTTCGTCACTAGCATAGATATAGTACAGTTTGTAAAGTTCTTAATTATGTACATTTTCATATAAAAATATTTCCAGTTACACCTTGTCTTCGCACAGATATGTTTAAAATACTTTTTGTAGGAGAAAAACACAACTTTTTCTTAGTGATTTTTTCAGAAAATCTGTTGAAAAACAGTATTTCACCGTTTTTCTATTTTAATGCCAAAATTTAAAGTAAAATAGCCATTTAACCAAACAGGTTGAACAAAAACACTCTCAAAAAAGTATATATTGAACACTCTTCGCATGATCATATTATGATCTTCAAACTGACCTAATAATACAGCGAAAATATATATTCAACTATTTCTTTTATTCGAAAAATAAGTACAATAATTTGTTACACATGAATCATGATAACCGAATAATTTTGGTTTGCTTTTGTTTAAAGGTTTCTGCCATACAGATGATAAAAGTTTTGTAATCCATTGAACCATATCACTGAGACATTCAACATCATAAAAAACATTTGAGTGTGCTCACAATCAAAGCGTCATATTGCACATTTTTAATAGTCGCTTCTATTTTTAGGAATATATTGACGGCTAATGTTTATATAAATTTATTTTCGAATAGTTTATTTAAATGAATTTTAATAAAAAACTTACAAAGTTTATTGGAAGAAAAATCGTTCATATTTCGTTTATATAGAATAGGAACATTTATTTCAGGGAAGTTTGTAACGCTGTACTCTATTATTATCATTATCGCTCACGTAGAGAAAGCTTTCGTTAGCACTCAGCAAAACATTTGAAGGACCGTATAATAGTGTTGCATTAGCGCCAGTAATACCTGTCATGCCTATAATTGTTATTCCCGTTGTTGCTCCAACTTTCCAAAGTTGAATACGATGATTTGATTTATCAGCAATATAGATATCGCCTGCTTTAGAAACACAAACATCATAAGGATTATACAGTTGACTACTGCTCAATCCTATTCCATGACCACCAGCAACAGTTGTGCCAATTGTTCCATTGCTAAGATTGAATCTCTGAATTCGCGCGTTACCACTATCAGTAACGTATAAGTATGAATTATTCTCGTCAAGAAAGAGACCATAAGGATATCTAAGCATATTAGCTGCATTACCTGCTGTACCGGTGCCAGCAAATAATGTACCAACAGTCGCATTAGGTGTCCATTTCATTATGCGGTGGTTTCCTTTATCCGATATATAAAGATTTCCTAATGAGTCGCGAGTTAAACCCATTCCGCTGCCCAGATTTTCGTTTGTACTTCCATTTGTTCCAGTCCCGGCGATTCGTGTACCATTCGTTGCATTCGCCCGCCACAGCATCACTCGATAATTCAAATCATCATATATATATACGTTCCCTGAGGCGTCAACAGCTATCTCTCCGGGTGAACCAAGCTGATTGTCAGCCGTACCACGTACTCCGGTGCCGGCGACTATAGTTCCAGTTAAAGAATCTGGTTCGAACCTCATCACTCTACTATTTGAATAGTCGGCAACGAAAAGTAAATCAGCAGCGTCTAATGCCAACCCAAATGGATTTTTTAGACTCTTATAAGTATTTCCTGCTGAACCATTGCCATATCCAGCAACAGTAATTCCACTTAATGGAAACGGATCTGTATGAAATAAACGATTATTTTCATTATTAAAATGGTATGAAATACAAAGATACTACTGGTAGTGTGGAGGTAACCTTTAGGACTTATTTTCACTTAGCATGGATGTATAGAAACTATTTTTAGGAAAAATTCAATTTTCATATACCTTCGGTTACATTTCGAAATGGTGGTGCCTGTTTAAATATAAATTTCGTATTGATATCTTTGACTACCATTCCCGATAATGAATAATTGACAAATAGATAACATGTTTTATTATTCATATAGCAGTTCAATCCAACATAAGATGGAGATAGACTTGAAAAGAATGCCTTACAAAGACATTCTGAGCAAGAATTGTTGTATTCGATAACAGTAATAGTATCGTTGGACACGTATTTTGCATTAGTAATCGAGCCGATACGAGTTGTACAATTCATATTAATAATTTTCATAATTAGAAAAAGAAAGGAAAGTACTATTTTCATATTTCATCAAATGAAAGAATAAAGAAGTAATATGCATTTACTTATTTATTTCATATTTTCCTTCTTCTGTTGAAAGGTTCACATTAACCGATTTTCTTTTTTAGTCTAAAGTGATGAACGGCAATTTAACTCGATTGAGCGTATGAATGACATTTTACATAAGTTCCGTATCGTTTGAACGACGAAGAAAATGTTTCTCGAGCTTAAAATATAAATATATCTCTTAAAAGTATTTCTTCATCCTAGACACATTTTATAACAATAAATATAAAAGCATCGCAACTCATCTTTTTCGATATAGATAAGAGTTTGATAGTTCAATTATATATATGTAGTAGTAGTTGAGAATATCTGTGAAGAGCAGCACACAATCACTGTGAATTCACTCAAAAGCTATTGGATATTCTCACATCTAATAAAGCATAATTTTTGCATTCACTCTGAGTTAGTTCTTCATATGAAGGTCTATGGCGTGTTTTTCCAATGTTCGTCGGTTTCTACATGAAAATATTCACTGAAATTTAAATCGAAAGAAATTAATTCACGCAATTTTTTACATTTAAAATCATTACAAACTAATTTCAAACTGTCAAAGGTCAAACTATAACTTTATAAACAAATTCACTCGTTGTAGCAAGCAATGATATTGGAGAATTCAACCGTATTTATAATATTGAATGATGCTCACTTATCTTCTAATTCAGCAAATCTGATTTTTTTGTGAAAATTTAGTTAGAAAAACGCTAGATTTCCAAAATTTTTCGACATCATTTGAGCTAAAGTTCGTTCGTTTGTCCGTTCACGTACTTTACACTAACGAAAAAGCAATCTATATCTCTGACTAAGTCAGATGGTGTATAATCATTTTTTGTTTATCACTACTACAAAAGATCTAGTTTTTTTTCAAAAAGAGATAAATGTCTTTTCATTAAATCCACTATTGTGGTGATGGTCATAGTGATGTCATTCATGCACTGTTAGACAACGAAGATAGTGAGAATCCCTGCAGACGTATATCAGTATACTTTCGTTTTAATCGAGTGTATATTTCCGCAGAAACTGCATATTACGTGTTTTTTCGTCCAAGTGAATGTCTGGTTATAAAGACGAATTCGTTAGCCAATAATCGGGTCAAGTCGAACAAGTGGTCTTATCATTGTGATATTAATTGGTTAATTGTCTGGCAAAGGGTACGACATTTTAGATTTCTTCTGATCTTGGCTATAGTGTCTTGCTGTTTGTTAAAAAAGAAAAATAAATAGACAATGGTCGTGACGCGTTGCTACCTTCAACCAACTCACTTTTTGTTGTCCTATATCAGTGGAGACAAAATACATTCGCTCAACACTACATCTATATTTAGCAACCGTGATGTCACTGTCATATTTATTGAAAGTTGCATTCCAAATGTAAATAACTATAAAATATCTCATGATTAGCATTTGTCTCACTTTTTTTATCTTCAAGAAGAACCTAACCGGTTCCACTATATCATCGCCACATTAATGCTTTAAAAATGTGTGTGGAAGATCAGCGCGATGATATTTAGCAATCGATTCGAGCGTACTAATTATTTGTGAGACGTCTCCATCGGACAAGCCAGCGTGCAGTGTTAATCTCAAGAGAGATCGATTGACGGGTGTAGCAGGTGCTACGAATATGGCTCCTGAGATTCCTACATCTTCAAAATAGATTTGAAGTTTTTTCGAAAATGGATTCGGTCCACCAATCAAACACAGAATGGGACTCGGTAACGGTGGTTGTTCGACATCAAAGTTTAATCTTACTGCCGCATGACGTACGACTGTTGCAATCTCCATCAGTCTTTGTCGCTTCTTATCTGCATTGTAGATGATTGTCATAGCACGTTGAAGACGTTGCAAGTCCCAAGTCATAAGTGCACTGCTAAATATTGACGCTGAAGAATTTTCCCTCACATATAACACTTCTTGAGCTCGACCGGCAACAAATCCTGCGCGAACACAGTATGCTTTAGCCAGACTACCTGTAATAAAGTCAATACGACTTGTCACATTAGCCAACGCCGCAAGACCACGACCGTGAGGCCCATACAGTCCAATTGAATGAGACTCATCGACCACCAACATACAATCATACGACTCCTTAAGATTACATAATTCCACCAGATCAGCAATTGAGCCTTTTGCCGAGTAAAGAGAATCAACAACGATGATTCCACTACCAAACTTGCGAAGATGTTGCTCAAGGTCTTCGAGAGAATTATGTTTGATCTTGTGAATAATACCACGACTGGCACCCTGCCAAAGCGATTCATGAGCAGCAGCATCGATATAAACATGGGTCGTGGCCGGGATAACTATTGATTGTAGTAGACCATAATTGGCGGCATATCCACTTTGAGCTAAATACACACACTCTTTCCCGAGTATTTGTTTCGCTAACAAGGCAGACAATTGATGTTGAAGACAGTCATGTTGCAAAAATACTCCTGACATAATATTATCTGACCCCTGCCGGCGGACAGAAACTGTCTGCATATGACTTGTTGAATTTTGAAGAATTCTTTTGTGCATATCTGGAGTAACACTATGGGTATCAGAAATAACTAATTCTGGGTCAAATGACAAATTCAAATAATCATTGTTATCGACATGAATGCTTATCCGATCTGGATGTGTCAATGAAAGAAAATCGATGACACCTTTTCGTGTTGTAAAAGATGCAAAATATTTTTGTATATTTTGACGAAGCTGTTCCCTTATCGAATCAATTTTTCGCGTTTGATCAGCGGAAATCATTGAAAGTCCCATTGATGATTGCATATTAATAGTCTCTCGACCTGAAAAACGCAACAAAAACAAGAGAGTGACATTCTTCGAAACATGATCGTAGCATCTTAGCATCACATTGTTATTGTTTCAACTCGAGACAAACAAAGAAACCTACTGATTTTAATAGCAAGGTCTTACCACGATATAATAGCTGCTTGTCGATGACTGCAATTAAACGATTGAAACAAACGCGATTGTACACACGATAAGCCATATTGAATAGCTATAAGAATGATTTTCTAAAACTACAAAATAAAAAATGTCAATTGAAAAGTGTAGACAATGTTTGTGTGTATAAACGAGAGCAAAAGAAAAAGACTAAACAGTCTTTATAAACAAACCGAACCATGACTTAGAAAGACATAGGAAGTGAATCACGAAGGAAAAGAACGTACGTCAGTGGATTGCGTCACGAAATATGTTGAAAAAATCAATTGTAATTGGTATAATGGTGAAAGTGAGAGTATTTTATATGTTCTTTTTCTCATAGAGAAGAGTCTTAGAAGCATAAATCGCTTGCTTGTATGTCCGCAGAGTAAAAAAAACGTCGAAAATCGAATTTTCGTTAAAGACATTTCGAGAGGTACTTCGATGCGGAGAATTCGAATCTGATGTTACTTTTTTAGGCAAAGAATCACTTTTTACGAAAAAAATTTTTTAAAATAAAACTTTACCAAACGGTTTTGAGGGCGAGGAATCGAATTTTTGAAATTTTTATACGAACTGACAGAGAATAATAAAAGCTGAAGAACTGGAATTCAAGGTTAGTTCTTCTATAGTGCATAAACAAAAATCTTCGTAGCATTGTAGAACGATATATCTACGAGAAAGAGCTGAGCGAGCCCACAGGCGAGCGTTACTTGTACTGTTAACGATAACGATACTCATACCGTCACCATCAAGAAAAACGACGTAGAGAAATTATTCAATAAAAGCACGAGCAGTTGCGTATGACTCAATTACAGAACTTACTATTCACGACTCTGAATGAATCATCTTGTGAGAAAAATCATTTTCTTTTACTTTCGTTGTTTTTTACTCAATGCGATAAAATATGGTGCAACAAGACATTTCTTCTTTTCTTTTGAAATTATCAAAGAGAATATATGGCAACAAAAAGTATCGAAGCCGATCATGTCGAGCAACAAGGCGATAAATATATCTCAAATCTAAAGGAAAAAAGCATCAATTCATCGACTACTTTCAAACAAACAGCTGTATGAGTCGAAGAAAATGAAAAATGTTCACACCTTCTCGATTTACTCAACAAACAAGAAAGTAAGAATTACAAAGAGAATGAGTTAACTAACATATTTCCTTTGACTATAACTTTAAGATACAATTCCATTGACAACATTAGTGTACGTAAAAACAAGACGTAGTGTTGATATACTCGATGAACTGCTTCGAACTCATCATTCTGCTGTAGCTAGTATTCATGGCAATAAAGAACAATCTCAACGCAAAGAAGCTATTCAGTCGTTTAAAACTAGTCGTACACGAATTCTTGTGTCAAATATTGTTTCTGTGCGTGGCAACGATATTTCGTATGTATTTATTTAGAAGAAAATTCACTTTTGATGTGTCGACTGCTTGTAGAAATATTCAGCATATTATTAATTTCGATTTCCCAAATGATATTTATGTGTATAGAGAATGCATCGGACGAATAAATCGCTATACTGGTGATAGCGAATGGACCATTTCCGTTAATTTGAAATTAACGTAAACAGTAACCCGTTAACCGTTAATTTCCACATTATTAAGTGATTATCGCATAACCGGACTAAAACGCTGCCGACTTGTAAGAAAATTAATAACCAATACCGATCTCTGGAGGCCAAATACAATCCGAGGTCAAAGAAACATCCTTATAAAAGGCCTTCCCGGTGGATTTCCAGTGAAAATAAGTTTTTGAAAAAAAAGTCACGGTCATCGGTGATTAGCCGAAATTGACCAATCAGAATCCGATGTAATGGGCCTTAGAATAAAGAGTTTTTGCATACTGGTTCCCACGACGGTATTAATCTGAGAGGTGAGTATCTTACCAGGGTTCATGTAATTAATGCTGCGTTCTATAGATAATTATTTGTCAGAAAGGATCACAGATTATGATTATTTAATCGTTTAGCAGTTAATTAAGTAGAATTAAATTAAATGATCCATCCCTATTCCTAATGGGAGATTATGAATCGAAAATTTTATCTGTAGATGTATGTTAGTGGAGGTGTATATATGAGTAATTTGATCTAGTTCAAGTGATTGAGTGGTATCCAAAAGCTCTAGATAAAACAGGTAGGAATCGTAGTGTATGCGAAGCTATGTGCACAACGTGAATCGATCGTGACAGTAGAGGATTTAATACGCATAATGTTGGTGTCTGTTTTTGTGTGGTTGTGAATATCTCATGGATTTGTGAAGTATTCATTTGCTTTCGTTATGCAGTTCCAAAAGGGCGTGGGCTAACATAGTTCGCGTAAGTTTGCGGTATATCTTGAGAAAACTGATCAATATTCCATACTTCTCAGCCGTGTGATTAAGAAACTAGTAACGCTCGTCGAGGCAGACTCGCTATGCCGTCGACTGAACCACTAATTGGAAATAAAATAGTCTTATGTGCGTTTTATGCAAAAAAAAGACAGAAGTATAACCTTTGAAAGGGTCCTCAGAGACTGATCTGCATTCGCCTCACAGTCTTCAAAAGAGTCAAAGGACTACTTGTGTTGCTTTTAATTATTCTATATTCCTGACTGACAGATACTCTTCACAGGAAGCAGAAGTTCGCTATAAATGACTATTATGGGTTTGCACCTTTAAATATGTCCTTCTTTTTCTAAAAGAAAGATAATTTCAGTAAGACCAAATGAGACTGTATACATTTCGCATTCGAATGTGTCGGATCGTTGATACTTTGGTAACTGGCTAGATTAACAGGCGTCACTCACAACTCGCCGCTCCAAAGCTGTCCCTATCTATCATATAATTTCCCGTGTGCTACTAAAAAGTATCGAAAATTAATTAGCATTCCATCAGCATCTCATAGATAAAATTATCCGCATCCGAACATCTGAGGCTATCTTCTTAATCAAAAGGCTTAAAGGCCTACAAAAACTTTCAATATATCGAAGCTCAGCATTTAAGATTGCTTTCCAGTATGTAACTTGTGAATGAATTTATTTTTGGATTACTGGTCTTTAGTATGCGACAGTCAACCGAGTGTGTTTTTACTTTTTCGTAATCAACTCTTCTATATAGCCCTCCTCTCATGTGCGGATGAAATATTTTCTTCATTTCTGTCACATCCTTGCCCCTTCACCCCTCATCCAGCCAATCTCGAGCCTCAGGATCCCTCCCAAACGATGTTTCATGAAGTTGTGAGCATTTTCGTAAAAAAATGTTTTTTTGACCTTTGACCCCGACCCTCACCTCCCCCTCGACCAAGATCTAAACTCAACACCCCTCCAAAACCTTTTTTTCGTATGACCCTCCTTTCAGTCGAGGGAATTTGATTTTTCAGAAAGGTTAACGAATACAAAAGAGAGTTAACTAAGACTTTTATCAAGATGTTTTTTTTTCTTTTTGAAATTTGCAACAGTATCTTTTAGTTTATACTACGACATATAAATTAATTAACAAAAGAAGGTCACACCGAGAGGTATATGTTAATAACATTTTCTTGTTGATAAAAAGATATTTAGTAAGTCCTTATATGTCAAAGCTGTGCTCTGCAGATGAAGAGAAATTAAATCTATAGAAATATTGAATAGTTGAGTCGAAGCAAGAGATAATATTGAAAACAAAAGAAATCATAGTAATTTGAAAATAGAAGTTCTGCTCTTTCTCTTGGTAAAACTTTTCTTCTTCTTTTTTTGATGATTCAGTATAGATATCTGAAATATGTAATAGAATTAGATCCTTGTGCCAGGTCGTCTTTAAGCTATATAAATCTCGGTTGAGCATTTTTAATCCGTTAATATTTTATCCTTTTTTTAATTTTCCTAATGTAACAACGCATTTTTTGATTCTCCGATAGATTATTCCCTCGACTGTAGAGAGGGTCATATGAAATAAAATAGTTTGTCTGTCTGTCTGCTTGTGCCAGGGTCAAAGGTCAAAAAAACATTTTTTCCTACAATTATTGAAACAGATTGAAAACTTCTCCTGTGCTGGTCTTAGAACGAGCGCGGATGAAGAGTGAAGGCGGGAGGGGGGGGGTTCTGGGGAAAGGAGGGGTGTGGTGATGTNGTAGAATAATTTGTTACACATGAATCATGATAAGCAAATAATTTTGGTTTGCTTTTATTTAAAGATTTCGGCCATACAGATGATAGAAGTTTTGTAATCCATTGAGCCATATTATCGAGACATTCAACATCATAAAAAACATTTGTGTGCTTACAATCAAAGCGTCATATTACACATTTTTAATAGTCGCTTCTATTGTTAGGAATATATTCGCCGCTGATGTTTATATTAATTTATTTTCGAATAGTTTATTTAAATGAATTTTAATCAAAAACTTACAAAGTTTATTGGAAGAAAAATCGTTCATATTTCGTGTATATAGAATAGAAAAATTTATGTCAGGGAAGTTTGTAACGCTGTACTCTATTATTATCATTATCGCTCACGTACAGAAAGCTTTCGTTAGCACTCAGCAAAACATTTGAAGGGCCGTATAATAGTGTTGCATTAGTGCCAGTAATACCTGTCATGCCTATAATTGTTATTCCCGTTGTTGCTCCAACTTTCCAAAGTTGAATACGATGATTTGATTTATCAGCAATATAGATATCGCCTGATTTAGAAACACAAACATCATAAGGATTATACAGTTGACTACTGTTCAATCCTATTCCATAACCACCAGCAACAGTTGTGCCAATTGTTCCATTGCTAAGATTGAATCTCTGAATTCGTGCGTTACCACTATCAGTAACATATAAGTATGAATTATTCTCGTCAAGAAAGAGACCATAAGGATATCTAAGCATATTAGCTGCATTACCTGCTCTACCGGTACCAGCAAATAATGTACCAACAGTCGCATTAGGTGTCCATTTCATTATGCGGTGGTTTCCTTTATCGGATACATAAAGATTTCCTAATGAGTCGCGAGTTAAACCCATTCCGCTGCTCAGATTTTCGTTTGTACTTCCATTTGTTCCAGTCCCGGCGACTCGTGTACCATTCGTTGCATTCGCCCGCCACAGCATCACTCGATAATTCAAATCATCATATATATATACGTTCTCTGATGCGTCAACAGCTATCTCTCCGGGTAAACCAAGCTGATTGTCAGCCGTGCCGCGTACTCCGGTGCCGGCGACTATAGTTCCAGTTAAAGAATCGGGTTGGAACCTCATCACTCTACTATTTGAATAGTCGGCAACGAAAAGTAAATCAGCAGCGTCTAATGCCAATCCAAATGGATTTTTTAGACTCTTATTAGTATTTCCTGCTGAACCATTGCCATATCCAGCAACAGTAATTCCACTTAATGGAAACGGATCTGTATGAAATAAACGATTATTTTCATTATTAAAATGGTATGAAATACAAAGATACTACTAGTAGTGTGGAGGTAACCTTTATGACTTATTTTCACTTAGCATGGATGTATAGAAACTATTTTAGGAAAAAATTCATTTTTCATATACCTTCGGTTACATTTCGAAATGGTGGTGCCTGTTTAAATATAAATTTCGTATTGATATCTTTGACTACCATTCCCGATGATGAATAATTGACAAATAGATAACATGTTTTATTATTCATATAGCAGTTCAATCCAACATAAGATGGAGATAGACTTGAAAAGAATGCCTTACAAAGACATTCTGAGCAAGAATTGTTGTATTCGATAACAGTAATAGTATCGTTGGACACGTATTTTGCATCACTAATCGAGCCGATACGAGTTGTACAATTCATATTATTAATTTTCATAATTAGAAAAAGAAAGGAAAGTACTATTTTCATATTTCATCAAATGAAAGAATAAAAGAAGTAATACACATGTACTTATTTATTTCATATTTTCCTTCTTCTTTTGAGAGGCTCACATTACTCGATTTTCCTTTTTAGTCTAAAGTGATGAACGGCAATTTAACTCGATTGAGCGTATGAATGGCATGTCACATAAGTTCCGTATCGTTTGAACGACGAAGAAAATGTTTCTCGAGCTTAAAATATAAATGTATCTTTTAAAAGTATTTCCTCGTTCTAGACACATTTTATAACAATAAATATAAAAGCATCGTAACTTATCTTTTTCGATATAGATAAAAGTTTCATAGTTCAATTATATATATATATATAGTAGTTGAGAATATCTGTGAAGAGCATCACACAACCACTGTGAATTCACTCAAAAGCTATTGGATATTCTCACATCTAATAAAGCATAATTTTTGCATTCACTCAGAGTTAGTTTTTCATATGAAGGTCTATGGCCTGTCTTTCCAATGTTCGTCGGTTTCTACATGAAAATATTCACTGAAATTTAAATCGAAAGAAGCTAATTCACACAATTTTTTACATTTAAAATCATTACAAATTAATTTCAAACTGTCAAAGATCAAATGATAACTTTACAAACAAATTCACTCGTTGTAACAAGCAATGATATTGGAGAATTCAACCGTATTTACAATATTGAATTATACTCACTTGTCTTCCAATTCAGCTAATCTGATTTTTTTTGTGAAAATTTAGTTAGAAAAACGTGAGATCTTCTAAATTTTCTAATATCATTTGAGTCAAAAGATATGCCCTATATTCAGAGTTGAATTACCAATTTCGAATTCATTCTCAAATACGTGCATAATCGCGAATACTTAATTATGATGTTTCCTTTTCCTTAATTGCATTGAAAATCTTTGTAGAAAATATTTAAAAATTACATTCTGACTTTTCTATTTTTATTTTGTAAGCCTTTCAAAGTATCACAGATAAAGCAGAAAAGTAAAAAAATAAACAAATCTATAGAGTACTAATAATGGAAATGGTTTCTTATCTTGCATATCAGTTTTAGCGCTCAGAATAGATCACAATACGCGTTGAAACTGTTCGAGAGCTGTCTTAATGCGATAGATCATCTATACTGTTTCGCATTGTCTTCGAATATGCGTTGTAAGATTATGTTTTTCATTCCATTTATTTTGATTTACCGTTAATTGATATTCTAAATAACGATAAACTTGTCGATGAATAGCTTTTTTTGTATATAATTGTGTGATATGTAAGTTGTTGTGTAAGAGGTGGTGTGAGTGAGTTCTGTTTATTACGGTAGTATGAACACAAGAACACACGCACAGATAAAACGTAAAGAGAGAAGAGAGAGAACGGTGATAGAGGGCGGAAGGTGAGTNGCCATAATAATGTTGTTGAATGAATAATCTCGTCGCCAATTGTAAGTTGTTGTGTAAGAGGTGGTGTGAGTGAGTTCTGTTTATTACGGTAGTATGAACACAAGAACACACGCACAGATAAAACGTAAAGAGAGAAGAGAGAGAACGGTGATAGAGGGCGGAAGGTGAGTGCTAAGAACGACAAGAAACACGCGTATATACATAGGTCAGTCAATAAGTTCTAATAATCTTGATATATAATTTCATCTCTATTGACTTGACGGCTCATATTAGACTGGTCTAGTAGCGACATCTGTCGTGTATCCAAGTACCAAAAGAAAGTTTGAAAACTATCAAGCATGACGGATCGTTAATCAAAATTTTGAATACCCTTATTTTGACATGGATTAACTCTCATACGCTCCTTTATAAAGACTCGTTTGCTCCTCGGCTTAGCCGCTACAAAAATTTATGATGAATTAGTCACTGCTTATGGTCCAGATGTAGTATCATATTGCACAGTCGTACGTTGGATTTATCGATTCTTCGGTGGGCGGCAGCCGTTCTACGATGGTCATCGAGTCGATCGGCCAATCACCACGCTTACTCAACGGAACATCGACGCTATTGAAGACTTAGCGCATGAAGATCACGTATAAGCATTGAACATCAATATACGGCACCTATTATTGCGATGAATGTCTGACCGAAATCGTTGGCTCGAAATCTGTGCAAGAAAGACCATCAGCAAAGATCTGTGGTATCCAACTGCACCATGACGATGCGCGCCCACATGTCAGTGGCGCCGCTCTTGACTATCTCCGCGAAGTTGAACTCATCATTATGGCTCATTCACCTTACTCCCCAGACCTTGCTCCATCGGACTTATAGTTGTTTACACGTCTGAAGCGCAATCTCGGTACGTGTTCAGAAGCTCGAAGTTTAGTCAGAGCAATCACCATGGAGCTCAATTCGATTCCCATTGAGGAATACCAAAAGACATTCCACAAGTGGATTGAAAGGGCGAAATTTTGCGTTGAACATCAGGGCAACTCTTTCGAACATTTGATGCAGAAAGATGGACAAAAGGTTTCTTCTTTAAATAAATATATTAAAATTATTAGAACTTATTGACTGACCTATGTATATGTGTGTACACTGAATAATCCCAACATATGTTAAGCATATGTGAAGGAAAACTCCAACACATGACGTAATGGAATAGTCCATCCAACACCTCCACCTTTAAAATTGCCACTATGGTGAATACCGGTCAGGTGGTCGCCGTTGTCGCTGTGGATATCGAGGTGATTGTTGTGGTGTGTGCTGTGGTGTCTGCTGCGGTGTGTGTTGTACCACAGGTGTTACTGTTGGTTTATTTCGGTTCAACAAATTCTCTGTTAAATCTTCCAGATCATCTTGAATGTCCGGTTCTCGACGAAATCGAAGTTGGTTTTGGTGGCGTACGCATGTTTGTCCATTTCCTAATTCGATCCGATACATCATTGAACCTACTTGGTGTGTAATAACTCCAGGAATCCAATCGATACGTTTATTGCGTTGATGATTCCTTACCCAAATTTCTTGTCCAATTTTATATTTGCTTGATTTTCTCTTTTGTGGTTTTGCCAAACTTGGATGTAATCTTGCCAGTTCGGTTCGAATTGGTCTTCGAAAGAGTGCTTCTGCTGGAGCGGTGCCAGTAGTAGTATGCGGTGTCCAACGATAGCTGCGCAAGACATTTCTCAATGCAACTGACTTATTTGTTTGGCCTGACTCTTGTTGCATGATCATTCCTTCCTTGAAAGATCTAACGAATCTTTCGGCAATGCCGTTGCTTGGTGGGTGATAAGGCGCTGTTGTGATGTGCTCGATGCCGTATTGCTTGTAAAATTCTTTCATTTCGAAGCTCGTAAACGGTGGTCCGTTGTCTGATACCAATGTTGTCGGTGGGCCCAACCAATCAATGGCTTGTTCAAGAACATTGCATAGATTCTTGGCGCTTGTGTCATGTCCCATGTCTGCCACGAATGGGAATTTGGATTTTGCGTCGACCATAACTAGCCATTTTGAATTCCATAATGGTCCAAGAAAATCCATGTGTACGCGAGACCACACAAGTTCAGGTTCTGGCCATGGCTTGAAATCTTCTTTTGGTTTTGCAGCTACCATAGCACATATCTTGCATGACTTGGTCATGTTTTCAATATCCAGTTCCATTTTTGGCCACCAGCAATGGACACGGGCCAGTTGTTTCATTTTCACTACCCCTAAATGTCCCCGATGCAGCATTTGTAAAACACGAAAGCGCAAGGACTTGGGTATGACCACTTGTACATCTTTCAGTATGCAACCATGTGCTACTGATAATGCTTTCCGAACGCTAAAATACGGGAAAAGATCAGGATCACTTTTCTGTGACATCGAGTTAGGCCATTTGTTCATTATATATTTCTTGATTACTTGTAGATGATCATCTGTGTCGATGGCCATTTGAATTCTGTTCGAATCGATTA
>CAJNOJ010000540.1:0-47867 GCA_905250025.1 Adineta ricciae
GAGAAAAACTGTCGAATTCGTTTAATAACTGAGCAAGTTGTTCGTGGTGAGCTTCTAAATGCGAAATATCGATTTTTGCAGCAAGTTTAGGAAACAAATGCTGATCTTCAATTGTATGATGGTTGTGAAGATAGTAACAGAATGAATGAATATCAGACGCTAAATGATGGAGATCAGCGGTTGTTTTAGCTCGTTTGCATTGCTCTTGCATCGATAACAGATGCTCACTGTGTGTATTATGAAAATAACGCATCGTTTCGTATAATTTGCCAAAAATATTCTTCGAAGCCATTTTTGTCAGCTGAAAGATTCGATGAAGTGATAAATTTTTCTAATAGATTTATTACATTGTGATCATGCTGACTTGAGAATTGTGCTTTTTATTCTCGCTAATTCTAAGGCCTCAGATACACTATGAAAAATAAAACAGTTTGATTTTTGTTTTAATTCGATCCCGTACACACTATGTGCTTAAACCACCAATGAGAAATAAGAACGAGATATAACGAAATATAAGTTAACGATAGGTGTCGCTAACATACACTGGCTTTTTTCATATTAAACTTTACTTCATCCATTTACACAATGCGTGATTATACTTTTACAAACCTTTTCCTGCAGATCATTGAGCAAAATGCACTAAAATGTCAAAGAGAACAATATCAATCATGAGGGTGTGAGGAGTAGAAGTCCGAACGGAGACTGAGGGTTGAATCGATATGAATCGAATTGTACCTTGTGGTAAAGTGTTCAAGATAGAATTTGGGTTTGGTGGAGCAATGCATCGAATACAATGTGGCTGCTGCATTATCTACAATACAGTAAACTGATAAATATGCTGTAATATCTACCAAAAGACTCGACTAGAATGAACAAAAGGTTTACTTCTCTTATCGACGTCCGCTATTATCAAAATGGTCGTCGAAAGACAGTTCACCTCGACAAAAAAGAACAGATGATGGCGGCGCCACACTTATTTTTTCATTGGTATAAACGATAGATTGTTCTGATTGGCGATTTATCACCTAAGTCAAGCAGTCGATCTGACTTAATTCTGTTTTAACTTATCAGCCAATCATGTTCCTTATTTCTGTTTTATTTTTCATAGTGTATCTGAGGCCTAAGCAGAATTTTGCACTGTCATAATTACAGAAGCACTGAATTCACAGAACGCAAAACAGAGATCGCAACACTAGATGTCGCTCTACTGCAATAGACAATATTGTTCATTGTTTGTGTAATTTCTCATAGTAGGAAAGAATATGGTTGATTAATTAACGTCGATGGAAAAGATGAATGAGATGCTGTCGAAATAGTCGACTTGGTAATGCGAACGAATAAAAGCCTAAGCATAAACTCGAGATAGTTATCAAGTTGCGGATATTGGCGATAAATGTATCTTTAATTTTCAAATAAATTATTTTCAGTTACTGAGCTATTAGCTATAGAGACGTAAAGTTGAATAACAGAATTGATTGTTGTTGTTGGTTCGAATACCAAGCATTGAACGATTAACATTTGAATCGGATGGTATTCCAGTATCGTTTGTCTTTGTGAATTGTCCTGGGGCGCGATTATCTTCTTGCTTCGATGAACATTGTGAGGGGTGCATAGACCAGAAACCAGCATTAAAAGCGTAGGAAGCCAACTCCAAAGAACTAACTTCACTGTCGAAAAGAATGCACGATTAAGCATTCGAAATAAAAGTACACGACGATCCAAATGATTGAACAAACAGGTAAAAAGGGCAAATAGCTATTCCATTGACAAAGCTTCATAGATGGTGAATTCGCACAAAATCTACAACGAAAAGCTCGTTATATCAAATAACAAGTCTTTTGGGAGCACTCATGTGTCGATAATGTCATGCAGATGATTACGCTTACCGATCGAGTGAAGCAAGTACGATAAACCAGTATGGCGTTACTCTAAATTAAATTAACTTATAACATGTACGATAAAAGTTGACATACTGCAGGGGATTGATATTTGAACAAATCGATTTTGGAGCATGAGTAATGGAGCATTCAATAGAGGAACGATGCAACCGAATATTGCTGATGTTAGAAAATAGCGTGCACATGAGTATGGGAGCAAAGCACGATGGTTGAAAACAAAAATGTTCAGTATATGACCCAATCCATCCAAAATACACAGGGATGAGCCCCACACCTTGAAAATGACTAGTGCGGTTTGTTCAAGCCGAGCTATATCGTTCAGCACGCGGTTATTGGATGAAGTCATGTTGAAGAAAGCCAGACAGTAAAGTAACGAGTTAGTTCTTTTTTCCGAGAAAAATTGCTGTTCGTAGAAAAAGGAGTTTGACTTTAACATTCTTCATCGTATAAAATTTGTTTTAATGAGTGTTCTCCTTAATTACAGCATACGATAAAGGAGAGATTGATAGATTGTCACGCTATGTTTTTCTGTAACTCTCGATCATTGCTCTAATTTGTCGAACGAACTCGCATATTCAGAAAAATAGATTTTTATTAACAATAAAAAAATAAAATCAAAACGTAAAATGCGATCATTTACTAATTATTCCTTCATTTCGCGTATAGTTCTGTCCATTGTTTCGCCAATTGGTCGTACGTCTGGCGATCTGTTCGAAAGAGTTTCAACGCTTCTTTATTCAATCCATGTTCTGGATTCGGATCGGTCAGCAATGAACATACCGAGATCAGAAGACCGCGGATCGTCAAAGCTGGTGACCACTGAGAGTGCAGAATGTCCAAGCAGATTTCTCCGCTTGTACTTATATTCGGATGAAAAATTTGCGTAGTAAATCGTACAGCAGGAGGTTTGAAAGGAAACTCTACTGAAAAGTCAATTACAAAATGAAATCTACCACCGGAAAACGGCGTGTCTGGAGGTCCCTCGATCCATCCCGTCCAATGAAGCATATTCGTACTTGGATCTTTGGGCTCTGCGAAACATAATGGAGCTGGGTTCTTTTGCAACTGGCCATAATGGATGGTGAGGACTTTGGAAACTGACATAATAATATACTAAAAAGCAATCTAGAAAGAAGAGCAAATTTAACGAACAACAATTCGTATTGTAGTTTTTTGCGATGTAGTCAACAGACTAGATGTTAATGTTGTGTAACACTGTAGAACATATACATATATAGGTGGCGCAATCGACATTTGGAAAAGTCCGATACTGTGAAGGTAGTATTAGTCAGCTTTTTTTGCTATAGTTTAATTGAATTATTGAGTAACACTAGGAAATTGCCAACATATAAACTCTAATATAAATAGCACCAACTTGTTCTTATTTTTCTAGAAGGATAATGATTCATCATAATTTCTCACTGGGTATTATTACTGGGAAACAAATGTTATAATACTCAACGTTATGAATACAAGTTTTTATAGTTGTCATGGCGTGATTCATTCAATGAAACACGAACAAAATTTCACAATAGTTAGATAATAACGAAAAAATAGAAATTTTATTGCGTCAGAAGAGAAGAGAGGGTGGTTGTATATGTACATGATGAGTAAGATATTTGTCCACCTACTCTTTCACTCATTTTTTAGGTCATGACTGTTTTTATAAGTATTTATGATGTTTTCATTCTCAGTTGCACTTATCTGTTTTCTCACTCTCAATATTTGGCGAAGAAATAAAGTAAAAAAACGAACGCCATGATTTGGAAGTCACCGACAGTTTGAAAACAAGTAGACGAATGAAGTGCTAACTCTTCATAACAGTTAAACAATTGATCCATCAAATTTACTAAAGTCGATGATACTTGTTGAGCCAAAGCGTCTCCCCAAGTAATATCGCCGCTAGACAACAGGATCACTCCTAAAGTGCGCTCTGCATTCGTCATCATTGAATGAGCAATACCAGGCATCCATCCTCGGTGACCAACAAGACGTCGACTCTTCTGAGTTCGCCAGTTCCAAATGAGTGCATACTGCACATCAGGTTCGTCGGCAGGACCTTCCTGACGAACAATGCGCAACATTTCGTCGACTGTTGAGGATTTCTTAAGAAGACGGGGAGTGAAATTATTCAGGAATGATTGAAGATAGATTGATAGAGAGTAAGCTGACATTCGAAGCATAGCTGCTGGATAGACACTGATACCGTAAGGAGGTAGATAGAGCCAATCGGAGGAGTTTGCTGCCTGCAAAACGGGAGGATAAAATTCATCATGAACTCAATTCTTTGAAATCGTGTACCTGAACAACATTCAATTGTGGAATAATTTGTTGATAAGTTGCTAACAAAGATGTATTGTAGAGGAAATGCTCAACAATATCCTCACGTCTCGAAGCAAAGTCTGCTAAACGGTAGCTCGCTTCTGTCCATTCAATGCCTAATCGATCGAGAATCATCAATCGAACGTATCGTTCGAATGATAGATGCGAGATCCGCTCGACAACTAAAGCACCCCATGCTGCATTGATATTCGAATAATATGTAACATCGCCGGGTGCTTTAGCAAGCCAACTAGCACTGCTTGTCAAATATCTGAGAACCACTTCGGTTAGATTTGTTTTTACGAAATCATCTCCTGGCATGCCATGCTGAAAGTCTTCTTCGTAATTCGATCCCAAACCTGTCGAGTGTGAAAGAATATGACGCATTGTAATGGTTGCATTTGGAAACAATGGATGAATTATTCGTGTAGGAAATTTGAGATAATAATTAACATCGTTATCGAGATTGAGAACTTCGCTTTCGACTAATTGCATCGCAGCTAACGCGACGAATGTCTTCGAAATAGAAGCAATGACGAAGATCGATCGCGACGGATCAATTGGATGCTGAGTAGATAAAGGCGAATGGTAACCGAAACCTTCACTGTAGAGAACATCCGTAGCATTGACAACTATGGCTGCGAGACCTGGGATATGAACACGATGAAGTTCATTTTCAATAGACGATTTCGATGGAAGACATTGCTCTGTTCCCGCATATATTTTTGACGCAACAAAAGTAAGTATACAGAAAATAACAAGCATCTCTAAAATAATTTCAAACGTGCGTGTTGTCTTACGAAACCCACTTTCACAAACATAGAACGATGATAAAACACTATTGACATTCTCTATTGAGTTAAGACTCTTGCATATTTACTTTTTATGACCTTATATACTTTTGTTCTTATCTTGATATACCAGGAACCGTTTAATGTTTCACTTTATGATTAGAAAAATACTCCAGTACATGGAACACGTACACAATTTTCTTAACTACTGCGAAGTAGAGCATAATGCGCAATGAACCGTTTACATGCGTCACATTGTTCGATGACTTATTCTGTTCTATTTTGTCATAAGTTAAAACGTAATGAAAATGACGTCTAGATGATATTCGTATTTCGGTAATAAGCATTTGCGCCCTTGAAAACTGCATTTTATCAAACGCAAATCTCTGATTTATGCTAAAAAAATATGCTCGGGAGGAAGATATATATATACCGAACGACCATTCGATCATTATACATTGATATCAACATTGGTCTCGTTCCAACATGCTAACAAATAGATGGTCTGTTGCAGTGTTACAATTGTTTATATGCGCACTTATCAACAAGACGAATGGTCAAACATTACCAACTGTATCATGCCAACCAGTTTTGAGCAACTATTTTGACTATTTAACTACGTCACATCCTGGCACAGTTCGTTCTTTAACTATTCAAGCAACATTCATATTAGAAAATAGATATGTTGCGTATTATATCGGATCTCTTGCTTACGCTGCCGCAATTGATTCATTAAATGGTACGGTAACCGTATCATTTAGTGATCGAACATGGACGCCATCGTGTGGTACTGGTTTGTTATTTTGTCCTTCTCAAAATTTCAACTATAAAAATACGGACATACAAACCATTTCGATCACCAGAACAGGTGCTATTCAATATATACTAAATAGTTGGGGCAATGCAAAATCCGCAGATAAATTACAGTGTTTCGGTGTCAACGAACCTCTTTATACGGCGCCAACAGTACAATCAGCATCTATGTTCATTATGACATTACAAAAACAAGAATACGCTATACCACGATGAAAATTTTCGACAAAAACTGCTCATATTTTTCTTTTTTTTCCTTATCGTTTTATTCAAGAATCTCTGAAAAACTGAACTGGCCAGCATGAACCTCATCGTATTGTATATATCACACAGAATATCAGTGATTATTTTCGCTTGTTTTTTTCCTACTTTAATGATCATAATTAATACTGTTAAGGCATCTAAAGTTAATTATTTCATTGAATTGTTGTTTACTTTCATGTTGAACTGATTTATTTAACTATTGAATATTTTTTCAAATTGATCAGTTCGAGCATTCAAAAACCGATGAATCCTCGCAATCTTTGATTGGGTTTGTATATGGAGTTCCTGTGAAGTATTTTTCAACGCCATCAGAAGAAGATTTCTTTTCAGCATGCAGGTCACACGGTCGAGGAAAAAAACGAAATTAAAAGCACGAAGACGCAAATGAGACGAGTGTTAATGAAATATTTAGAATATTGTCTGTATGCGGGTAATCAAGTATTTATCCACGAAAGAAAAGTATCAAGAGCGTTTTGCGTGTAATTTTGGAAACTCTTGACAGATGAAGCCATGCTGCATTGATTTGCTGGGACAGCTTTCTTTATAATACCCAGGTGACAAGTAAGTGAAAATAAATCATTCCGACATCTGAACAAACAACAAATTGTATTCAAGTGAATGAATCTTTTCAGAAATGGTTCCATCATTTCTTCATTTGTGAAGGACGCGATCTGTCAAGATTAATTTTCTTCTTCCTCCTTCTTCATCTATACCAATTACTCGAATGTCAATGTATCCATATTCTGCCGATCAGTGATGATAGGGAGAAAAGCTTTTCATTCTCAATACGTATTTCCCTCTTCCAATTCGTACCGATCAGTTCGACGAAACTTTCTCGATGCAAATTCATAAACATTTCATTCGTAATACACGATGACAACTTACCGACTTTCCGCTAGAAAAATTTTGACATTTAATAAGATGTATATCATCATCGTGATATAAAAAATAAAGATAAATCTCCTATCTCGCAGTAGTCTTTATATCAATGTCTGCAACAGCATACTTAACTATTGTTCAACAACTACTCACTCGCTATGGAATGAGCACCTATGTCGCATTCGGCAATCTCGGCAATTTATTAACAATTGCCATATTCGCTCAAAAAAGTCAACGACTCAATCCATGTTCCTTCTATTTACTATGGATGACAGTATGCAATTTAGTGTGTCTGGATGTCGGCATCGTTCCAATCATATTTTCGTTGGATCATCTTGACATTAGCACAGTTTCTGTTGTCTCCTGTAAACTTCAATTTTACATTCGTCATGCATCATTTCAAATGATGAGACATTATAAAGTATTAGCTTGTATTGATCGTTTTGCTCTGAGTAGTTTGAACATGACTATTCGAGGATTCAGTCAATACAAAGTTGCGAAGCGTATGGTGATTATCGGTGGAATCTTTTGGATATTGGTTGTGATCTTCTTTGCCGCTGTGCGAACAGTGGAAAATCACTCCTGCAATATTTTCGATGACTTATATGCACTAATTTACACGATTTATTACTTGATCTTCGCGGGCATTTTACCACCATTTTTAATTATGCTATTCAGTTTATTAGTCATGAGAAATTTGAAACAAATGCGTGCCCGGATCACTCCAACAGGTGAGAATGTGTCACAGCATCTTCCGGTAGCGAATAAGCTTCGTAAACGTGACCGAGATTTGCTAAAAATGGTTTTAGTCGAGGTGCTGTTTTATGTTCTCAGCACGTTACCATTCTCGATTTTTCTTGTCTACAAAATTATTACTGATGACTGGGTGAAATCTAAAGAGAGGAAACAAATTGAAACGTTTATTAACTACATGGCACAGTCATTTATGATGTATTTCAATACGGCATTACCGTTTTATATTTATATTTTTACATCAGCATCGTTTAGAAAGCAAACAATGGGAATTTTTGCGAAATTCTACGCATTTATTACGGGAAAACCGTTCGGAGTCGAAGAACCGGGAAGAACAATAGTGACAATAAAGTAATACTTTTCTCTTTGATTGAACTTCCTTATTTTACATGACCAAATTCAAATAAAATGAATCGAATTTCCTCACCCAGCCACCATTGATGACTCTATGAAGTTCTTTGAGAAAGTCCGGAAAACAGTCTTGTACGACTACTGAAGAGTATTACTCAGTAACTATCCAATTAATCTATATTGAGCTTGTCAGTGATGATTTCATCACGCAGAATACACAAGGCTACTGAATAGCATACTTCTATTGAAACTTCAACAAACTGAGAATTCCGTTGTTATACACATGTTACATGTGACAGCTACGCAGCTATAATCTGAAACGATGCGACTCGTTGAACCACTCTGAATGAGTGAATCATATGCCACGGAAAGATAAAAGTAAATATCAGACGTTTCAACAAAGTTCTTATCTCAGAGAACAGACAAAAAAATAAAAACTAATGCATTGAGGTGGAAACTACGTGTCGCACTAATCCATCACAAGAGCTTCATAAACGTCAGACGCAGTGATATACACCCAGGCAAAGTAAAATATGAAAGGTAATTGGTCCAAAATAAAAAAAAAGTCTACCTACGGTTCAGATGTGAACCTTTTCTGCTTAACATCAGCTTTGCCTAGCATATGTTCGTGTTTTCACATCAATATCAAACAGAAGCATTAGCATAAAATAGTTTTACGTAGTTACTTTTTCTTGCACTGTAGTCGGCGCAAAACAAAATAACGCGCAGTGGTACCAAAACGCACTTTGCTCCCAAGAAAAAAAGGAACATTTATTCTACGAGCAGCAAACGAATCGACTATGCATGTTTTACATTTACTTGTATTAATCATTTCAATCGAAGTATCCAATACGCACTACTCTCTCTATCATTCCGATCAAGTTTTATCGGCTGAACTTGGCTTCGACTGTCTCTATGCTCATTTAACGGATAACGAAGCATACGATGATATTCGTACTGATACGACGTATCATTTAATACCGTATTGTCGAAGACCGACTGAACACGAGCAAGACGACGAAGAAAACACAACACTCTTATTTAACAACACATATAATAGCATGACATACGCGGATTTACGTCAGAATGGTGTAACAACGGAAGAGTTACTTAATTGGTCAGCTCCTATTGATCTTGTTGAACGATATGCAATCAACGCGACAGATAAAACGATTGTATTTTACAATTGTTCATCGCCTTGGTTCGGATCCCGTTGTCAATACAAATTCGACAGCGAAGTTTCACTATCGTTTGATCAAATTCTTCGATTAAATTTTCTTACACGGACCAGAATTACAGATACTTTACCAGATTTTAATCTTGGCACATGCTATCCATTTTTGCCGACGTGCTCTTATAAATTGTCACGAATGTGTCTTGATTGGCGTGAGATTTGCGATGGAAAATATGATTGCATCAACGGTGAGGATGAACAAAATTGTCAAACTATGGAAACAAATGAATGTCCTGACAATACGTATCGATGTCATTATGGCGGACAATGCATTCCCTTAGCATTTGTGCGAGATAAACATAACCATATAGATTGTCTCGATGGTACGGATGAAACTCTAATAATCGAACAAATGAAAACTATATTCGGCACCTTCTGCTTCACAATTCCGACATTTCAATGCGAAGAACATACAAGTCGTTATCAATATTCTTTTCAATGCGGTGATGGACATTATTATCCTTTTCATTCGAAGAGTCGAACTGATATGAGTTGTGACAATGGTCGATACTTAAACTTGAAATTATCTCGAAATCATACTTTTACAAATATTTCCCATGAATCTTGGAACCAACTAACAGAATCGATATTGCAGTCTAATATGCACATTTGGAATCAAATATTGTCGAGTTCAGAGTCCATGTATACAGTCATTTCTTGCAAGACTTCGTGCATAGCTAAACGGCTCTTCAAAATACAAATGTACACCACTCATTCGATATTTCATTTCATCTATTTACCGAATCGAACATTTTATGATTTCTATCATCATCTGCGACCTGATTTCATTTGTTTTTACCCGCAGGATTGCTTACACCTAGCTAGAGATGCTATCGACATTGGTTTACATAATGGACTGGTATGTTATCCTGCGAACGTTATTACGAACGAGTCGTTATCCAATGAAACACAACTACGAAAAGCTCTCGATCAGCTGTTTTATCACTGTGTGACTACAGGGATCGAACAGAACTGTTCGCACCCATCCCTGTTTCATTGTCCTATTTCATTGAAATGTATTTCTAAACATCGGCTCGTTGATGGTATTACTGATTGTTATTATAATGAAGATGAACTGGCCGATAGTTGCCAATTGAATCACTCACAACGATTTATTTGTTCATCGAAACCGAATAAGTGTTTAGCGCCTATTGCTTTGTACAATCGAAAGAATGAGTGTCAAGACAAAGAAGATGAAATGGATGAAACTCAACGGAATATTATCAAAGGATATGTACCAGTCGGTCTTTTATGTGACGGCACCACAGAAAATTTATTGGAGCATGCAAATGAAACTGATGAAACCAATTGTGAATATTGGCCATGTAATAATCCTTATACGCGCTGCGATGGAGTTGCAAATTGTCCTGATGGTACGGATGAACTCAATTGTCCTCGATTAGAATACACTGTACGCAAAGATTCGTGCTCGAAAACAATTGTTACGAATTTATTTTGTGAACGTGCGATGCGCTCGATTGCGCAGAAGTTCGATAGTAAAATTGTTTATCCTAACAAGCGCAACACAACCCAAGGAAACATTACTGAATGTTCAAGAACGCCACAATGTTTTTCTATCTCACAGATATGTCAACTCGACATACTAAATGCGGCTTTTGATCAATTCTGTCGTACATTTAGTAAACTGACCTGTTTGATCGAACTGTTTTATTGGAAGCCAATCATGCGAGCGAATATTTGCCATTTTAGCTTACAATCAGCCATACGAGACGATCAAGCACGATTCGAATTTACATCGTCACAACTAGGCTTTTTTCCATTCGTTTCATCTGAGCTACTTCGGTTGAATAACTCTAATGCGAAAACAGCGACCGACGTCAAGACATTAACGAAAACTGATAAAAACTGGTATTGCAATCGAGGAATTCTTGTTTTCTACAAAACTAATTACACCAAAACATGTCTATGTCCACCATCCTATTACGGTAAGCGATGCCAATGGCAAAATCAACGTATTAGCTTAACGCTGCAATTCATCTATCGAACCAATACATCCAATGCGGGCTCAATATTTCAATTGGTTATTACGTTGATTGACCAACAAAAATATGTCACATCTTATCACGAACAAATTCTTTACATTCCTGAGGAGAACTGTGACACAAAGTTTAATATCTATCTACTATATCCGACTAAACCAAAGAATCGCTCGGCTAATTATTCGATTCATATTGATATATTTGATAAACTAACCTTGGCATATTATGGAAGTTGGTCTTTGTCAATTCCATTTCAGTTTTTACCTGTTAATCGTATTGCTACTCAAATATCGATTCCCAACACGCCGATGATTCCACAGAAATCATGTCCATTAGCTTGCGGTCACCACGGTCGATGCGTCGAATACTTAAATAAGAAGAACTCGTACTTTTGCCAATGTCAACAAGGATACTCTGGTGCACACTGTCACATTCAACACAATTGTTCATGTTCATCCGAGTCGCTGTGTCTCTCGTCGTCGATTTGTGTTTGCCCATTGAATAAATTCGGTTCGAAATGCTATTTAAACCATTCGATTTGTCAACAAACCAATAATCCTTGTAAAAACAATGGCCTTTGCGTTCCCGTCGACGATCGCATGGGTTTACAGAAGTTCTTTTGCTTATGCCCTGATGGTTTCTATGGCAAAACATGTCAATACAATCAAAACCGTATTGACATCTACTTCGATCCGAACAAAATCCATATGACGCCATTCATATCTGCGCATTTCATTCGCGCATCGGAAAGTGATAATCGTCAGTATACCACAGTATTGAAAAAAGTTCACATACAACAAAATCTTCTAACTCTTTATATGACATTTCCATTTCATTTGATTTTCATTGAACTAGTCGACCATAAATTCTATTTAGCTGTGGTACGCGAGACATTCTTCGAATCCGAACATATCCAAGTGAGTATTCTCTCCGATCAACAATGTTATCATATTAATCAGATCATGAACAAAACATTGCTTCAGTATCCATTTCTTCGTCGGACGAAATATTACTCTCTGCTATGTCAACAAAACTCTCAACTGAAGTGTTTTCACGATGAATATCAAATGTGCATTTGTGATCGATATCGTTTTTCGAATTGCTTCGCATTTAATATCTCGTCGATCTCCTACGATTGCCAAGGCGCGAATATCTGCGAAAACAATGGCTTTTGTTTACAAGACAATCCAACATGTCCTACACGATCGATATGCATTTGTCAGCAGTGTTACTACGGTACAAAGTGTCAATTTTCAAGCAGAGGCTTCGTTTCATCGCTTGATTACATTCTCGGGTATCATATTGTTCCCCATCGATCAATTCATCAACAATCATTTATTATTAAAATGACTATTGTCATCACATCACTCATGCTGTGTCTTGGATTGATCAATGGATTCCTGTCGGTTATGGCCTATGAGATCCAAGAAATAAAAAGTATTGGTTGCGGTTCATACTTATTGATATCATCATGGAACTCGATATGTCTGATTATAATGTTAGTTATCAAATGTTGGCATTTGTTTCTATCCCAAATATCGGTGTTAAGCAATCGTTCGTATTTGAAATTTAGTTGTGTGTCGTTGGATTTCATTCTTAATATTCTCATTGCTACCAATGATTGGTTCGGCGGATGTATATCGATTGAACAAGTATTTGTTACATATAAAGGCGCGAATTTCAATCAAAATCAGAGCAAAAAATTAGCAAAACGTATTATTTTTGGAATATACATTTTAACAGTTCTAACTAATGTCCATGATCCATTCTACCGTCAATTAATCGATGATGTCGATATTGATGAACAACGAACATGGTGTATCGTTCAATATTCACCAACAGCTGATACTTATAGCACAATCATTACATTTTTTCATTTTCTTATTCCTTTCGCGATGAATTTCTTCTCGACTACATATATCATCGTTCTCATGGCGCATTCGCGTACAACAACACAACCGCGAACAACACTGCGAACGAATCTACGTGAGCAATTTCGTCACCACAAACACAATTTGATTGCATCCTGTGCATTGTTGCTATTAGCTTTACCGCGCTTGATTATCTCGTTTGTCAGCCGATGTATGAAATCATCGCAAAATCCATCGTTGTTTCTCATCGGCTATCTCGTTTCATTCATCCCATCGATGATGACACTTACCATCTTCATCATGTCAGCAGACGGCTACAAAGAAGAATTCTATTCAGTTATTCGACGAGTTTTTATAAGATTTCATCGCATGAGAGTCGGAGTCATGAGTTAGTTTACTTTTTTTCGTGAACATTCGAAAACGCTTTACATTCAGTATTTTATTTGATCGGGATTATAATAAAACAAAGTTTTCTATGTTCCATCGATTGTCAGCGTTGCGTAATCATTGATTGCAGAACAATTACCACCACCCATCACAACTCTATCGGACATGAATTGGGTGAGAGATACCAAGAAAGGCGAATCGGATATGTCACATCGTCGAATGTTGATATCGAGTTGAACTAATCGCGTCCCAGACGAATTTAGTGTAACATCAATAATTGTTTCTGTTCTCGGAAGATGAAATCGATTCCAAATAGTCAGTTGCACATCTGATGTTGACGAAATATGAATATTGTATGATAAAACGTGTTGAATAATAATTTTGTAAGCCATCAGGCTCTTGTCGACTGATGCTATCCGGATCTGTTTTATGGACATTGTACGATTAAATGTATCGTTGAATGTACAGTAGATTGGATAGCGGCAGGTCTTATTCTGTAGTTCGTAATTCTTTTCAGCCGAGAATCGATCTAGGATAGGCGATAGAGCTCGACCATAAAAAGCTGCAATTGCGATTAACGCTGATTGCGATTGGAGTGGAACGATCATTGGCACGTTGGTTAGATTTGCAACGCGATAAATCGACGTTGATGTGTGATTCACATGCAGAACATGTGGATGATCTTTGTCGAATGGTTGACGATTGATAGTTATGAAACAAGTAAGCAGGAAACTTGCGAAAAGAATGAGTAATATCCAACTGAAACATCTAATTCGTTGCGTTATTGAAGCAAGATTTAATGTAGTAAATAATGTTGGAACCAGAGCAAATCCGCTCATGGCTAGATTGGCTTTGAATAAAAGTTTATAGGTGAAAATTTTCATTATAGTAGGACTGAGAAGACGTATGAGATAGTTGCTTGTTCCGATTGTATGCATCAAGGGGAAAAATGAAACGATCAGTGGTAAATATAACCAATAGGACTTGTGTTTCAATAATGTCGATTGTGTTGGTTTCCAATGGAAAATGCATTCAATGATCATCACGCAAAGATAAATCGGACAGATGAAAATCGTCCAAATAAGAATGAAGTAGAGTGTTCGGAGATTGAATGAAACGGAGATGATCATCAATAAACAATAGATTAACAAAATGGATAAGTTTTGTTCGAAATTAAAGTGAACATTTGTTACATGTTTGCCGTTTACTTCCGAGATATTTCTCGGCACTTTTCGAAGGAGAAACCGAAGACACCGATCGCCTAGCCATCCACCGAGAAAAAATCCAATAAGATACGGTAAACTGAAAAGAATCATCGCCAGTACTGCATTACCATTCCATCCAATGGATCGAATGATTGACATAATCCATGCGAAAACTATTGAGATTACGAAACCAGCAATGATCGAAATAATATTCGTGATGAAATACATAATGATGGATACAATACGAACACAAAATGGATATTTAAAATAGAAATAGATGCATTGACGATCATTGCATAATCGAGTTCTTTCTTTTCGATGCCGCATGTGATCACAAACAATGAGAAGTATACTGATAGTGATTGTCAGGATAATTAAAATCTTCTGAATTAATATCGATGTCGATTGTTTATATATAATCAAATATCGGCTAAGTACATCAAAGTAAATCAATAAATCTGTATCGGTCATATTTCCTGACAGGGAAACATTTCCTTTTTGAAATAGATTTCGGATCAAGATACCAAGATTGTCTCCTAAATCTTGGACAATACCTTGTTTAATTCTTATTGGCTGATCAAGCGGAGTATGGTAGGTATAGCCATCAAGAAGAAAGCCAATATCGAATCCTGATCGAGTGTGATTCGAATGCAACGCGTCGAAGTCCGTACCCCATAGAGACAACAGGGGTATCAACTCGTTGATAACATTAGCACGTGGTCTTGCCACTCGACTGTAATCGATCGCAAGCTATAGGATACAAAAGGGAAGAAAGAAAATTTGTTGACAAGTGAACATGAGAGAAAAACCTGAGATTGGGTCATTTCCATTAAAAAAGCTACTTCATTACAGCTCATCGAATCAACATTGATAAAAAAACGAATATCGGATTGCCAACGATGGTGATTGGCAAACGCTTTCGCACCTACTAGACCAGATTCTTCCGCATTGGTAAACAAAACAATCAGATCCATGGTGGAAAAGGTGGTTGTGCTATCGTGAACTAGATTGGATAATAATTCGAGTATAGTGACAACGCCAGTGCCATCATCACAGGCTCCAGGGCTGAACTCAACAGAATCATAATGAGCACTTAACATAAGACTCGGCATGTGTTTCTTCATTTGACTGGCATTTGATACACGAACAAGAACGTTTTGTAGGAGATTTTCTTTGGCATCGGTAAAGTTTTGAAGTTCAATTTGAAACCAAAGATGTCGTTTGTTTCTTGAATTGATACGATGAAGTTCAGAAATGAGATAATCCCGTGCTTGGAAATTTCCACGTGTATTGCGCACTCGTGATCCAAATTGTGTTAAATTATTCAAATAATCAAGAGCACGTTGTTCACTGAATTGGTCATGAGAAACAGATCGTGATTTAACTGTTGGTACTGCATAGGACACGTGAAGTGCAAGCGGACCAGATATGATCAACAAGGAGATAAAAATAACAATCCAGAGAATAAATTGTTTGAGATGCATTTTTGAATGAAAGATTCGCCGATAGGAATTTCTATTAGTTGATGAAACTTCTTCGTGATCTTCACATTTTGTTGCATCAACCGGTATTAGACTGATATTTTTTATGGTTTGATTCATCGGTAGTAAGTATTTTCGAAGCAAGTCATATATATATGCATATATATAATACTTGTTTACTTGAAAGACTATACGTTATGAATACGTTTGCGCTCGCACACATATGAATGCAATGAAAGATAAGAGAAGAATAGATAAGAACGTATAACTAAAAAATTGTGCGTTGAAAAAAAGATGAATATGCTGGAACGGGAAAAAGTACTTTCCCAGTAGAATCTAGAGATTAATAGATTTTGTGAATATTCCCAGCGGATAATATGCTGACCAGGTGCGTGCTGGTATTGCACAAAATCTTAGTTAGTATACATGAATTGTAAAATCAAGATTCAACACATGTCGGATCGGGTTGAAAACAACTGCTCTTATAGTTATTTATCTTACTGAAGAGCATCGTCGCATTACGAAGAAATAGAACATGCATTATGAATGCTCTGCTTCATTATCAAGAGACAAGATAATGCGTGGAGCGTTATAAATCATGTTGCCTGCGGTGCAAGACTGGCGGAGAAAGAATGGATGATACAACTAAAGAGAAAAAGACTACGCTCTCTGTTTGCTCGTACATTCTCTATTCCATCAATAAGGAAAAGGAATAATCAATTAATCGCAGACTAGCTTGCTAATACACATTTGATTTGCACGATAGCTGTATCACATGTTTCATAGTATGCGATTGTATATGATTTGAAAGATTTCTAAGTTTTCAAAACGTGTCCGTTGTAGAATTTCTATTTACGACAGAAAATTACACACGTGACAGACATTATATAAATATGAATATGATTTAGTTTTATTTCTACAAAGCTGCGAGTTAGTTGAAAGAATCTAAAAAATGTTTCTTTCACTCGTTTTAACAATGTTCAAACTGCACGGAATGCTACAACATCAAGTTAATATGTATGATACTGCACATGGTCTCGATAAGTATTGTCTTCTGTATGACGTTCGTAAGGATATCGGGGATTACGAGGAACCATATATACTGACACATCAGGTAATTCCATATTGTATCCGATTATCGAACGAAAGTATTCTGGATGAAGATATCAGTATTGATAATACGATTCATAATGGTTTAAAGTTTGCTGAATTACGAGCGAAAAATATTTCTAGTAAACAGTTACTGTCTTGGTCAGCCACTATTGGTTTAGCCGAATGATATGAAATCTATTTGAATAGCATGAATGAATCGTCATCATTTGAAAATGACATACTGTTCTACAATTGCTCGTCGCCATGGTTTGGACCTCGATACAATTCTGCATTCGATCTTGCGAACGATAGATCGTCGGATGAAGTGGTTTTATCGCATTTTTATAATAAGCCAATGATCACCAACGGTTCTATAATAACTTGATATGAACAGTTGAAATGTACATGGACATCATTGATATGTTTAGATCGAACCAAGGAATCGATACGAGACAATGGTTATCCTGATTTTTGCTCAAGAGGTCCTTCGTTTCGATGCAAAGAACATACATGTTGATAGAAAAAAAAACGAATATTCATGCGGCGATGGTCAATGTACAGCAGAAATGTCAAAACGGTCGTCATAATCCTTTACTGCACAATCTTTCTTCGTATGCTATGACTTGTCTATAATACACATGGATGTTCCTTAGTGTGATGGATTTTATATAAGTAATAATTGTACGCTGAAGTATTGCCTCGAACTATATGAATGTCCTTTGGGTTTGATGCATGTTATAACAAAAATCTTTGTAGAGATTCTCTTCCACTTACAGTACAGTTCAATGGTTCGACTTGTCGTTACTTTCATCAATTAAGGTTGGATTAAACATCGTATAGTGATCGTGAGAACTTGGAAAGAGATATCAAAGAGCGATTTCGTCTTTGCTTTATCACATCAATTATTAAATCGATGTTTCAATTCAACAAAATATATTTCAAAATATCGTCTTGTGATTGGTATAAAAGATTGTCCGTTCGATGAGGACGAAACATTCAATCAAAGCTGTTCGTTTGATGATAGTCGGCATCGCTTTGAATACTTCGGTGATGGCAAAAAGAAAGGTTTAGGACCATTAATTATCTATGACGGAAAACGAGATTGTGAACACGCTGAAACTCATTGTGAAGATTGACCGTGTAACAATACGTACACAATGCGTGATCACTTTTGGTTGTGTGAAAATGGAATCGACGAGATCAATTGTCCTACTGAAGGATACATCGAAATTAACATGCATACCAGGCAGCAAATTCAACGATGGCACTATTGACTGTCTCGGTGCATCTGATGAATAGAATATTTGTCTCAGAAAAACTCTTCTGCTCGTTATGTATTATTTTCATTGCAACGATCTTTGCGATAGAAATGCAACTTGTTCGCAAGGTGATGATGAAAAATTCTGTCAAAACGATGGATCTCGTAGAAATCCAATATGTTCTTCGAATGTGATAAATCGCACTGATGTCAAAAACTTCCTGTGTGATTCGTTCGACGGTCCCGTACTAGCAATAATTGTATATTTCAAACTACAGAATCAACCCACTTACTTGCCGGAATTAACAACAGAGATAAACTTAAGCAGGTCAATGGTAGACAGAGAACTTAGAAAACTACAAAGCGATTCGTTTAACGGTTGGCATTGTGATCGGGGACTGTCTATTTACAAACGAACAAGTAGTAGTCAATCTGAATTGCACTGTCTATGTTCACCTGCTTACCATGAAGATCGCTGTGAACATCACAATCAACATGTAAGTTTAACAATTCAAATTCAAGCTACATCAGATTAGCGAACTACATTTATCTTTAGTGGTGCGTTTAATCAATAATGAACAAAAACTGGAGTCATCTGATTTTATAGAATATCTATCTATACGTGATTGCCAGACGAAGTATAATATTTATCTGCTTTATCCGTCTCGACCAAAGAATCTGCTGAGAAATTCTTCAGTGCAAATCGATGTTTTCAATAAATTAACACTAACACATTGATCGAGTTAGCTTTTTCCTGTCTACCTGCATATCGTCTCTCTGTAGCTACGGTTCGATTTGTGTATGTTCTCTTGATAGATATCGCTCATCGATATTACCCTCGATGATCGTTATGTAATTCATATTAAAACAATGGCTCATGTATGCTCGATAATTCACGTTATAGTTTATCAACACATCGATCAATATGCCTATGTCCGAAAAAATATTTTGGAGATCATTGTGTTTGTGCCAATACTCTCGACCTTTACAAATATACGATTGGATTATTAATAGCATTCATTTTGCTTTTCCATTTCTGATCAATTTCATATCAGCATGGACAATCGTCATTATTTCTGCTCGAAATCGTTCAAATATTCAGAGAAAAAAGCCTCGTACAACAGTTTCACATGAACAGTTCCAACAACGCAAACGTCTACTTATTTCGCTCATAGTTCTGATTCTATTAGCTGTTCCTCACTTGATTATTTCTTTCTTATCGAAATGTATGAAATCTGCTCGTGAACCTTGGCTATATCTCATTAGTTATTTCATTTCATTCATTCCATCGATGTTAAACTCTGATATTTTTGTTTTACCATCAAACACATATAGAACACAGTTCGATCATTCAATCAGAAACCTATGGCGCTCGTAGGACGATGTCTAATGTTATCATGTTCTTTTGTTGCACTTCTTGGACTGTATACTATGTAAACGAATATTGTGCGATAGTCGCAACGATCGACAGGAGAAGAGAAAGAAAAAATTCTGATAAGAAATGACTCGGCATGGTACGTACAGAACGCAAAAGAAAAAAAGAAAGCCATGTGATAGAATTACGCACGACCATGCTGACAAAGCACTTTTCTTCTTCTTCATGAGATATAAGCTCTGCGACGTAGTGTCGAATTTGATTACATAAAATGGACGACAGTGAACTTGTCCGAGCACCTTTTAATCACGTCTTGGGCACAGCTTTTACAAATGTGCCAGCTTTTTCGAATACGGATGATGGCGTGTTTCATATCGAACGTCATTATATGCATGGCGTGTTTCTTGGAGTTAAATGGCAGTGTGTTGAATACGCACGACGATGGTTATTACTGAAAAAAAGTTGCGTTTTCAAGAGTGTTCGGTTTGCTGCGGATATTTGGACTCAACTGAAATACGTTGAGCGTGTTACTGACGAAAAACAATTTCGTTTAATACCTCATGCGAATGGTTCTCCGACAAAACCGCAGGTCGATTCGTTTCTTATTTATTCAATTAGTGAAGAGCAACCTGTCGGTCATATTGCTGTTATCTGCGATGTGGGACCAGATTACATTCGTATTGCTGAACAGAATGTTAAGTTTCACTATTGGAACGGTGAATACGCCCGCGAAATTCGTATGGTAGAAAAAGACGGTCTGTATTATCTTGAAGATGAAGATCCTATGCATGGATGGATGGAAATTGAAGATGAGAACAATGAACTAAAACCGTTGGATGAATCTGTTATCAATATGATTCATCCTCGCTATCAAGAACGTCTTCCGATAGGTAAAATTCAACGATGTGCCATTCCCGAGAAGAGTGATGTGACAAGAGATGGTTGGTTAAACAAAGACAATCCGCCAGAGGAATTTTTTATCGAACATTTTCTCGATAATTTTCAACGTGTAAATATTTCTTCGAATCATTTAGTGTATTATAAAATTAATGTTGATTTTCTTCTGGCGACTGCTGAAACATCGAATGAATTACATCAAATGTTTCTCGAAGCAACCAAACGTGTCATTGACGATGATGCGTTATTAACACGTTTTGGAATACCAAAGCGACTTTGGAATCGTCTTCGCCGTTCCTGGAATGACGAACAACATCTGACGATGACGGGTCGATTAGATTTAGTATTCAATGGAGAACAAACCAAAGTTTTAGAATATCATGCTGATAATACAACGGCTCTTTTTGAAAGTGCTATTATACAAAAGAAATGGGCAGAAATAGGTGAATTACCATCGAGTTTTACTTCAGGTCGACGTCTCCATCAGATCTTAGTTAACAATTGGAAAATAATGGATATCACGGCTCCGATACATTTATTAATCAACGACAATCAAGAAGAAATGCTTACTGCTCTCTATATGCAAAGCGTTCTAAAAGAAGCCAATGTTTCATCGAAGCTTTTCATCGGTACCGATCAACTATTCTGGAAAGACGATCGTATTGTTGATAAAGATGGTGAACTAGTTCAAGTAGTTTGGAAGTTATGGGTCTGGGACACTGTTCTTCGCGATGAGCAGTCCGCTGAACATCAGGATGATGAACATCCACGAATAAGTGACATTCTATTACATGAACAAATTAAAATTATTGAACCTTTTTGGAAGATTATTACCAAGAATAGAGCACTCTTATCTGTACTGTGGGAAATGTATCCCAATCATTCACATTTACTACGTGCTGAATGGAATTTAACGGATGAAACCAAAGAAATATTATTTGTTAACAAGCCAATGTATGGTTCTGATGGTGATGGCATTTATCAAGAACGTTTTGCGTTGAACAACTATGATGGACATCAACCTGTTATTAGTAGTTGGATTATTCGAGAAAAATTCGGTGGATTCGTTGTTCGTGAAGCTGAAAATTCGAATGCTAATGAGAATAGTTGTGTAATACCTTGTTGTATTGTGTGGGAAGAAGAAAAATAAAACGATGACTACATATTTTCATATTTCCTTTTCTAAATGAGGTATGACACAGTTTATGACGAGAAAACGAAGAGGATTGCATATTGATACGGGTAATTGCACTACAGTGACGTCATATCCAAACGTATAAATATCAACGAAAAGCTACTCGTATAGTCACTGATTTACAATGTTGCAAGACGGTGATATATGCACAGTCGAAAACGGTGATGGAAAATTCAGTGTGGTCAAAATACTTGTCATGAACGATGAGAAAGTTCATGTACGACTTTACGCCCACACATATGACCAACGACCAGCGGACATAACATCCGACATGTTAACTGTGAGCTCTATAGCAGAAAAGAGCGATGATTTTGGTGTGGGTCATTTACCCTTATCCCAAGAAGGATTTGACAGTTGGAAACCAATAGCTGTAAAGCATGAAGAAGTTACACGAGATGATCTTAGCGGTTATTTCGTATGGTTACGCGAATATATTATCGCACTGAATGTGCCGGGTCGACGACAACCTGGCATATGGGAACCATCGTTCACACCAAAGTCTGTTCGTGAAACAGTAAAATCTATCACTTGCACCCAAAATGCTGAAAATTGATTTAAATTCTCATTGTACATACGGTTTCTCTTTTTAATTATCAGTAAATTAGACCAATTCATCAGAATACATCGGACTGTTCGAAATACGAATTCTCTATCAATCTTAAACCAAAAAGTTTCTCTAGGTCATTTCGCACAATCGCATGATAAGACTTTTATTTTCCTGAAACGTCGCAACCTATTAAAGGCGAATGTTCATTACCATCTCTTTTGTCACATTTCCTCTTCTATGAAGTAGATCTCGGGAAGTATATAAATGACGTTCTATTCTTAATTGTGAACTTTTCTATTACTATTAGTATGTCTTCTGCATCACTGTGGTATTCTTTTGAGTATAATCTATTCCACTTCGGAGGTCCTATACTAATAGGCATTGGCAGTATTAGCTGTATACTGAACATACTTGTATTCACAAAAAGTAGTTTAAGGAAAAATTCATGCACAATATGTCTCACAACTGTCAATATTATCAATCTCTTATTTCTATATTTGGGCTTACTTCCGACAGTATTGGACATTGGTTACAACATTAACCCTAGTTCGACCAGTATCATCTTTTGTCGATTTCGGTTTTACATGGCTACACTTTTGCCATGTTGTCAATCGTCTTGCCTTGTTTTAGCTTCGATCGATCGTACGTTGATCACATCATCCCATGCATCATGGCGAAAACGTAGCACATCTCGTTTACTGATTACGAGCATAATCAGTATATGTTCATTCTGGGCTATATTTCATATTCATGTATGGATCTTTACACAAATTCTAGAATACAAACCTAATTATTTCATGTGTTATCATCAACCAGGCGCATACACTGTATTCATTAGTTATTATTCACTTCTAGCCAATGGAATCCTACCACCAGTATTCTTCGCCATCTTCGGATGTTGGACAGTGATGAACATTCGTCAAGCACGTCGTATAAAGCAACGATTATCTATGGTACCGGTTGGTGTTACTACGATTATTAGGCTGCATAATCTTCGATCTCAAGATCAACAAATCATTCGGATGTTACTCGTTGATATTATTATATACATTATTTGTAAGTTGCCAGTGGTGATCATGTATATGTATGCACAGATTACACAATATGCAGAGAAAAGTCAAGAGCAGCACACAATAGAACAAGCATTCTTGCAATTCGCATATTTTGTATTTTTCATTGAAAATAGTGTCGCTTGTTATACGAATCTCTTAGTATCGAAGAGATTTCGTAAAGAACTTCTGCGTCTTCTTAAAAAAATGCGATAAAAGACTTCTGCTTGTGCAGCGAAGGTGTTTTTTATGGCTATTATTTCAACTTAATTACCGTATGACTCGATCAGATGATTTACATCAGTTAAATCATTCATTTTACATAACTTACCTGTTACGAAAAGAGATTGTATCGATAAAAAAAAATCAAAAATAATTGTAAATATCGATTTTTTTCTCTCACTTTATTAGATATAATTTTGTGATAGGATATCCATAAGTTAAAGTAACTTATGATTTCGTTTACTGACGCAATCCAATGGAATATCAACAGTTTTTCTAGTCACCATTCAACGAGATGTATACAGGCAATTATTTAATAAAAAATATGTTGAATGATCACGAGTAAACTAATGGTGACGATGTGCATTTCGTTGTGCACCTCTACCAGAATTATTGACATATTTATGTGAATTATTGGCTGCAAACGCCGCGCCATGTCCGACGTGCAATTGGTGCATTTGACCATGAGCCGCGCGTAGTTGCTGTTCATAACTTTGATTGAAAACATTGCGTAATTGTACATCAATGTTGCGATAGTGCATAGCAGTTTGGGGGCTCATACCAGTTGGAATATTCATTTGTTGTTAAACGATATGAGAAGGAGGCTGATCGACGATGTGAATATTTTTGTCGAATGATTGAGAAAAATACCAACGATGTCACACATATGCCGGTAGTTTTAAAAAAAGTCCAGGTGAGCGATGAAGCGTAGTTAAAAGATTGATAATTTCATTTATATCTTGTGCAATATTCTTTAAAATAATGAAGGTATGTATCATAATTGGAAAAATCCAGGTTTACCTATAGCACGGAGAGAAGGCGTAGAAATACACGGCTTATAGAGATGAGTCATCGTGTGTTTCGTAAAAAAAAGGAAGTACGACTGCAATCATATGTATTTATATGCATATAACATTGTACAAAAGAAACGTTTAATGGTGGGTAATAGTATAGCGTGCCTTGCAGTTTCCCTTGGTTTGTTTTTGATACTACCGTTATTTGTATGGGATATCATCGCTGCTGTTCGTTATGATGAGTATCGCGACAATCTAAAATCCTATACAAACACGACTTGTCTGCTGCTCAATTACACAGCCTATGCTCGTCCGTGCCAGAAATGCTCAAATGAATCTCTGTGTAGAGAGAATATATGTTATGATGAACACTTTACGTTGTCGTATTCGATCTTGAATGCAAGTAATATTACAAGTACCATGACGATTTCCAGTAGTAGAGAAAATCATACAGAAAAATATCAAGTATGCGACAAATGATACTTTTTAATCTTTTGTACAATGATATGCTTTTTTTTGTATTCAGATTGAACAAAAGTACCCTTGTTATTATCGAATAGAACAAGTGACATTGGTTAGGATGAACATTCCAGATGGAGGATCTCTTTCGCGTCGATCACACATTGCTCATTTTGTTTTCGTCGTAGCGCTTCAACTATTTGTTGCTTTTATAATTTATTATCACGAAGAGATCAAGAGAGAACTGTTGGAATTTTACAAACGATCAAAACACCTCACACAAAAAGCATGTAGACAAATGAAAGTAATTTGATACGTTTGTTTATCTAATATTTATATATGCAATTCACAAATACGTGTCATGCGTTTGTGGTTTTTTGTTGTAATTAATAATATCTTCTAAAATAAATGTTGTTTGGCTCATCTTATCTCGTCTGTTAGCATCCCAACAGACGAAAAATACAAACATGAACGGAAGGGCAAGTGAATAATAATCTTTACGAATGTCCGATAGACTGTATCGTGAAATTCCGTACTTTATCAAAGTCTGGTGATAAATTTCAAGCAACTGCCGTTCAAGTGAACGAGCTCGTTCACTACCAAGCAGTCGGAGAAAGTATGCAACATCTAATAAACCGTTCGCCCGACAGCAGGTTTGCCAATCGAGCAGTACTAAACGATGCGGATGATCATCTTGCACTAGTATATTGTTTTTCCAGAAGTCTCCGTGAGCAAGACTAAATCGTTCACTACTGAGTGCTTGGAAAAGATGTGGTATATATGTCGAAAGTCCATTGGCGTATGCTACTGCTTTGGACGAGAGATTTCTTTCTAGTAAACGTTGATACGGTTCGCTATTGATTCGTTGCGTGTATTTCGGTTGGTAGTAGCTCACTAACGTATTTAATGGCGGCAGCCATGCGAACGCATCGGTCAATAGTAATGGATGTTCGAAGAATTCGGCATGGACAGTAGCAATTGTCGCTACAAGAACACATAGAGTTCTATCATCGAATTGTAGCCGTTCACCTATTGCCTTGTGAGTCATCGAGAGATCTTCAAGTAAAAGAAGAGTTGCATTTGGATTGTCAGCACTTCGCGCTGCATAGTAGAATCGTGGGATTTGAATATGAGAGATGCGAGGTGCTAAATTCAAGTAGAATTCTGGTTCCAATGAAGCAACATGTCCATTCCAGATACCAGTCGATAATTTCAGTATCATCGATGATGGTAAGCTATTGTCGAGAACTGACGAGTATTGAATATTAAAAAGACGATAAATAGGCCCACCCCAGCCTTTTCCTTCGCCAATTCTCTCTGATTCGTAGGAAACTATTTTGATGGGTACGTTTGATGATTTCGAAACCATTTCAGAGAGAGATTCGGGTGTAAGATCTTCNCAAGAATTCCTCGATTGCAGTACCAGTTTTTGCCATTTTAGCTTACAATCAGCCATACGAGACGATCAAGCACGATTCGAATTTACATCGTCACAACTAGGCTTTTTTCCATTCGTTTCATCTGAGCCACTTCAGTTGAATAACTCTAATGCGAAAAAAACGACCAACGCCAAGACATTAACGAAAACTGACAAAAACTGGTACTGCAATCGAGGAATTCTTGTTCTCTACAACACTAATCACACCAAAACATGTCTATGTCCACCATCGTATTACGGTAAGCGGTGCCAATGGCAAAATCAACGTATTAGCTTAACGCTTCAATTTATCTATCAAACCAATGCATCCAATGCGGGCTCAATATTTCAATTAGTTATTACGCTGATTGATCAACAAAAATATGTTACATCCTATCACGAACAAATTCTTTACATTCCTGAGGAAAATTGTGACACAAAGTTTAATATTTATCTACTCTATCCTACTAAACCAAAGAATCGCTCGGCTAATTATTCAATCCATATTGATATATTTGATAAACTAACCTTGGTATATTATGGAAGTTGGTCTTTGTCAATTCCATTTCAGTTTTTACCTGTTAATCGTATTGCTACTCAAATATCGATTCCAAGCACACCGATGATTCCACCGAAATCATGTCCATTAGCTTGCGGTCATCACGGTCGATGTGTCGAATACTTAAATAAGAAGAACTCGTACTTTTGCCAATGTCAACAAGGATACTCTGGTGCACAGTGTCACATTCAACACAATTGTTCATGTTCATCCAAGTCTCTATGTCTCTCATCTTCGATTTGTGTTTGCCCATTGAATAAATTCGGTTCAAAATGTTATTTAAATCATTCGATTTGTCAACAAACCAATAATCCTTGTGAAAACAATGGCCTTTGCGTTCCCGTCGACGATCGCATGGGTTTACACAAGTTCTTTTGCTTATGCCCTGATGGTTTCTACGGCAAAACATGTCAGTACAATCAAAACCGTATTGACATCTACTTCGATCCGAACAAAATCAATATGAGGCCATTCATATTTGCACATTTCATTCGCGCATCGGAAAACGATAATCGTCAATATACCACAGTATTGAAAAAAGTTCACATACAACAAAATCTTCTAACACTTTATATGACATTTCCATTTCATTTGATTTTTATTGAACTAGTCGACCATAAATTCTATTTAGCTGTGGTACGTGAGACATTCTTCGAATCCGAACATATCCAAGCAAGTATTCTCTCCGATCAACAATGTTATCATATTAATCAGATCATGAACAAAACATTGCTTCAGTATCCATTTCTTCGTCGGACGAAATATTATCCTCTGCTATGCCAACAAAACTCTCAACTGAAGTGTTTTCATGATGAATATCAAATGTGCATTTGTGATCGATATCGTTTTTCGAATTGCTTCGCATTTAATATCTCGTCGATCTCCTACGATTGCCAAGGCAAGAATATCTGCGAAAACAATGCCTTTTGTTTACAAGATAATCCAACATGTCCTACACGATCGATATGCATTTGTCAGCAGTGTTACTACGGTACAAAGTGTCAATTTTCAACCAGAGGCTTCGTTTCATCGCTTGATTACATTCTCGGGTATCATATTGTTCCACATCGATCAATTCATCAACAATCATTTATTATTAAAATGACTATTGTAATCACATCACTCATGTTGTGTCTTGGATTGATCAATGGGCTCCTATCGATTATGGCCTATGAGATCCAAGAAATAAAAAGTATTGGTTGCGGCTTATACTTATTGATATCATCATGGAACTCGATATGTTTGATTATTATGTTAGTTATTAAATGTTGGCATTTGTTTTTATCTCAAATATCAGTGTTGAACAATCGTTCGTACCTGAAGTTTAGCTGTGTGTCGTTGGATTTCATTCTTAATATTCTCATTGCTACCAATGATTGGTTCGGCGGATGTATATCGATTGAACAAGTATTCGTTACATATAAAGGCGCGAATTTCAATCAGAGCCAGAGCAAAAAATTAGCAAAACGTATTATTTTTGGAATATACGTTTTAACAGTTCTAACCAATATCCATGATCCATTCTACCGTCAATTAATCGATGATGTCGATATTGACGAACGGCGAACATGGTGCATTGTTCAATATTCACCAACAGTTGATACTTATAACACAATCGTTACATTTTTTCATTTTCTTATTCCTTTCGCGATGAATTTCTTCTCGACTACATATATCATCGTTCTCATGGCGCATTCGCGTGCAACGACACAACCGCGAACAACATTGCGAACGAATCTACGTGAGCAATTTCGCCACCACAAACACAATTTGATTGCATCCTGTGCATTGTTGCTATTAGCTTTACCGCGTTTGATTATCTCGTTTGTCAGTCGATGTATGAAATCATCACAAAATCCATCATTATTTCTCATCGGCTATCTCGTTTCATTCGTCCCATCGATGATGACACTTACCGTCTTCATCATGTCGGCAGATGGTTACAAAGAAGAATTCTATTCAGTCATTCGACGAGTTTTTATAAGATTTCATCGCATGAGAGTCGGAGTCATGAGTTAGTTTACTTTTTTTTCGTGAACATTCGAAAGCTTATTACATTCAGTATTTTATTTGATCGGGATTATAATAAAACAAAGTTTTCTATGTTCCATCGATGATCAGTGTTGCGTGATCATTGATTGCAGAACAATTACCACCACCCTTCACAACTCTATCGGATGTGAATTGAGTGAGAGATACCAAGAAAGGCGAATCGGATATGTCACATCGTCGAATGTTGATATCGAGTTGAACTAATCGCGTTTGAGACGAATTTAGTGTAACATCAATAATTGTTTCGGTTCTCGGAAGATGAAATCGATTCCAAATAGTCAGTTGCGCATCTGATGTTGACGAAATATGAATATTGTATGATAAAACGTGTTGAATAATAATGTTGTAAGCCATCAGGCTTTTGTCGACTGATGCTATCTGGATCTGTTTTATGGACATTGTACGATTAAATGAATCGTTGAATGTACAGTAGATTGGATAGCGACAGGTCTTATTCTGTAGTTCGTAATTATTTTCAGTCGAGAATCGATCTAAGACAGGCGATAGAGCTCGGCCATAAAAAGCTAGAATTGTGATTAATGCTGATTGCGATTGGAGTGGAACAATCATCGGCACGTTGGTTAGATTTGCAACGCGATAAATCGACGTTGATGTATGATTCACATACAGAACATGTGGATGATCTTTGTCGAATGGTTGACGACTGATAGTTATGAGACAAGTAAGCAGAAAACTTGTGAAAAGAATGAGTAATATCCAACTGGATCGTCTAATTCGTTGTGTTATTGAAGCAAGATTTAATGTAGTAAATAATGCTGGAACCAGAGCAAATCCGCTCATGGCTAGATTGACTTTGAATAAAAATTTATAGGTGAAAAATTTCGTTATAGTAGGACTGAGAAGACGTATGAGATAGTTGCTTGTTCCGATTGTATGTATCAAGGGGAAAAATGAAACGATCAGTGGTAAATATAACCAATAGGATTTGTGCTTGAATAATGTCGATTGTGTTGGTTTCCAATGGAAAATGCATTCAATGATCATTACGCAAAGATAAATCGGACAGATGAAAATCGTCCAAATAAGAATGAAGTAGAGTGCTCGGTAACTGAACGAAACGGAGATGATCATCAATACACAATAGATCAGCAAAATGGATAAGTTCTGTTCGAAATTGAAGTGAATATTTGTTACATGTTTGACGTTTATTTCGGAGAAATTTCTCGGCACTTTTCGAAGGAGAGACCGAAGACACCGATCGCCTAGCCATCCACCGAGAAAAAATCCCATGATATACGGTAAGCTGAAAAGAATCATCGCCAGTGCTGCATTACCGTGCCAGCCAATGGATTGAATCACTGACATAATCCATGAGAAAACTATTGAGATTATGAAACCAGTAATGATCGAAATGATATTCGTGATGAAATACATAATGATGGACACAATACGAACACAAAGTGGATGTTTAAAATAGAAATAGATGCATTGACGATCATTGCATAATTGAGTTCTTTCTTTTCGATGCCGCATGTGGTCACATACAATTAGAAGTATACTGACAGTGATTGTCAGGATAATTAATATCTTCTGAATTAATATCGATGTCGATTGTTTATATATAATCAAATATCGGCTAAGTACATCAAAGTAAATCAATGGATCCGTGTCGATCATATTTCCTGATAGGGAAACATTTTCTTTTTGAAATAGATTTCGGATCAAGATACCGAGATTGTTTCCTAAATCTTGGATAATACCTTGTTTAATTCTTATTGGCTGATCAAATGGAGTATGGTAGGTGTAGCCATCAAGAGGAAAGCCTATATCGAATCCTGATCGAGTGTGATTCGAATGCAACGCGTCGAAGTCCGTACCCCATAGAGGCAACATAGATATTAACTCGTTAATAACATTAGCACGTGGTCTTGCCACTCGACTGTAATCGATCGCAAGCTATAGAATACAAAAGGGAAGAAAGAAAATTTGTTGACAAGTGAACATGAGAGCAAAACCTGAGATTGGGTCATTTCCATTAAAAAAGCTACTTCATTACAGCTCATCGAATCAACATTGATAAAAAAACGAATATCGGATTGCCAACGATGGTGATTGGCAAACGCTTTCGCACCTACTAGACCAGATTCTTCCGCATTGGTAAACAAAACAATCAGATCCATGGTGGAAAAGGTGGTTGTGCTATCGTGAACTAGATTGGATAATAATTCGAGTATAGTGACAACACCAGTGCCATCATCACAACCTCCAGGGCTGAACTCAACAGAATCATAATGAGCGCTTAACATAAGACTCGGCATGTGTTTCTTCATTTTACTGGCATTTGATACACGAACAAGAACGTTTTGTAGGAGATTTTCTTTGGCATCGGTAAAGTTTTGAAGTTCAATTTGAAACCAAAGATGTCGTTTGTTTCTTGAATCGATACGGCGAAGTTCAGAGATGAGATAATCCCGTGCTTGGAAATTTCCACGTGTATTGCGCACTCGCGATCCAAATTGTGTTAAATTATTCAAATAATCAAGAGCACGTTGTTCACTGAATTGGTCATGAGAAACAGATCGTAATTTAACTGTTGGTACTGCATAGGACACGTAAAGTGCAAGCGGACCAGATATGATCATCAAGCAGATAAACATAACAATCCAGAGAATAAATTGTTTGAGATGCATTTTTGAATGAAAGATTCGCCGATAGGAATTTTTATTAATTGATAAAACTTCTTCGTGATCTTCATATTTTGTTGCATCAACCGGTATTAGACTGATATTTTCTATGGTTTGATTCATCGGTAGTAAGTATTTTTGAAGCAAGTCATATATATACGCATATATATAATACTTGTTTACTTGAAAGACTATATGTTATGAATACGTTTGCGCCCGCACACATATGAATGCAATGAAAGATAAGAGAAGAATAGATAAGAACGGGTAACTGGAAAAATTGTGCATTGTAAAAAGGATGAATGTAATGGAACGGGAAAAAGTACTTTCCCAGTATAATCTAGAGATAAATAGATTTTGTGAATATTCCCAGCGGATAATATTTCGATCAAGTGCGTGCTGGTATTCCACAAAATCTTAGTTAGTATACATGAATTGTAAAATCAAGATTCAACACGTGTGTGCTCGGGTTGAAAACAAGTGCTCTTTTAATTATTTATCTTTCTGAAGAGCATCGTCGCATTACGAAGAAATAGAACATGCATTATGAATGCTCTGCTTCTTTATCAAGAGATAAGATAATGCGTGGAGCGTCATAGATCATGTTGCCTGTGGTGCAAGACTGGCGGAGAAAAAAACGATTACGCTCTCTGTTTGCTGATACACACACACACGCACACTCTCTCTCATACCACTAAGGAAAATGGATAATCAATTAAACACAGACCAGCTTGCCAACACACATTGATTTGTATGATAGCTGTATCACATATTTTATAGTATACAATTGTACGTGATTTGAGATATTTCTAAGTTTTCAAAACGTGTCCGTTCTAGAATTTCTATTTGCGACAGAAAGTCACACACATGACAGACATTATATAAATATGAGTATGGTTTAGTTTTATTTCTACAAAGCTGCGAGTTAGTTGAAAAAAATCTATAAAAAAAAATGTTTCTTTCATTCGTTTTAATCATGTTCAAACTGCAGGGAATGCTACAACATCAAGTTAATATGTATGATACTGCACATGGTCTCGATAAGTATTGTCTTCTGTATTACGTTCGTAAGGATATCGTGGATTACGAAGAACCGTTTATACTGACACATCAGAGAATTCCATATTGTATCCGATTATTGAACGAAAGTATTCTGGATGAAGATATCAGTATTGATAATACGATTCATAATGGTTTAAAGTTTGCTAAATTACGAGCGAATCAGCTACTATTGGTTTAGCCGAAAGATATGAAATCTATTTGAATAACATGGACGAATCATCATCATTTGAAAATGACATACTATTCTACAATTGCTCGTCGCCATGGTTTGGACCTCGATGCAGTTTTGCATTCGATCTTGAGAACGATAGATCGTTGGATGAAGTGGTTTTATTGCATTTTTATAATAAGCCAATGATAACCAACGGTTCTATAATAACTTGCTATGAGCATTTGAAATGTACATGGACATCATTGTTATGCTTAGATTGGCGTGAGATTTGTGATCGAAAAATGGATTGTCTCGACGGATCAGATGAGTTGCATTGTTGGCAACTTGAAATAAATGAGTGTAGTGCTAACGAATACCGATGTCATAATGGTCAATGCATTCCGAAGGAATTTTTTCACGATATTCAGCTGAATCCTGATTGTTTAGATCGAACCGATGAATCGATACGGAACGATGATTATCCTGATTTTTGCTCAAGAGATCCTTCGTTTCGATGCGAAGAACATACGTGTCGACCAGGAAAAACCGAATATCCGTGTGGCGACGGTCAATGTACCGCGGAAATGGACACACGATTTGGAGCTGGGTGTCAAAACGGTCGTCACAATCCTTTATTAAACAATCTCTGTTCGTATGCTATGGCTTGCCTAATGCACATGGATGTTCCTTGGTGCGATGGATTTTGTACGGATACGAACTGTACGTTGAAGCATTGTCCCGATGTGTATGAATTTCCTTTGGGTCCAATCTTGTTTGGTCATGTACGTTTGATGTTCCAAAATGCCGAAAGAGAAATTGAGTCATCTGAAGTTCTCCTACCGAACTATGTATGTTATAACGAAAATCTTTGTAGAGATTTTCTTCCATTTACAGTGCAGTTCAATGGTTCGACTTGTCGTTACTTTCATCAACTAGGGTTTGATGAAACATCGTATAGCGATCCTGAGGACTTGGTAAGAGATATCAAAGAGCGATTTCGTCCTTGCTTGGTCACATCAATCTCTGAAACGAACTGTCATCATTCAGTAATGTATCGATGTTTCAATTCAACAAAATGTATCTCCAAATATCGTCTTGTGGATGGTATAAACGATTGTCCGTTCGATGATGATGAAACATTCAATCAAGACTGTTCATTTGATGATAGTCTATACCGCTTTGAATGCTTTCGTGATGGTAAAAGGAAATGTTTAGCGCCGTTAATCATCGGTGATGGAAAACGAGATTGTGAACGCGCTGAAGATGAACGCAATGAAAATGATGGAACCATCGAAAGTCATATTTCTTTTCAAACAATTTGCGATGGGAAAACAGAACTCTCGCCTTTGTTGATCGACGGACGGTATGAAACGGATGAAACTCATTGTGAAGATTGGCCGTGCAACAATACGTACACAAGATGTGATCGGTTTTGGTTGTGTAAAAATGGGACCGACGAGATCAATTGTCCATCATCGCTTTGTCCCGAAAATCAGTATGACTGTGTTCTATTCAATGATACATCGAAATTAACATGTATATCAGCCAGTAAAATCAACGATGGTACTATTGACTGTCTTGGTGCATCTGATGAACGGAATATTTGTCTCAGAAAAACTCCTCTGCTTGTTATGTATTATTTTCATTGTTCAATCGATTCGAAATGCATTCATTACAACGGTCTGTGCGATAGAAATGCAACTTGTTCGCAAGGTGATGATGAAAAATTCTGTCGAAACTATGGATCTCGTAGAAATCCACTATGTTCTTCAAATGTGATAAATCGTACTGATGTCGAAAACTTTCTTTGTCACTCCCTTGACGGTCCCGTGCTACCGAGAATTGTCTATTTCAAACTACAGAATCGACCCAATTACTTACTGGAATTAACAGCAGATAGAGAACCTAGAAAACTACAAAGCGATTCATTTGATGGTTGGCAATGTAATCGAGGACTGTCCGTTTACAAACGAATGAGTAGTAATCAATCGGAATTGCACTGCCTATGTCCACCTGCTTACTATGGAGATCGTTGTCAGTATCAAAATCAACGTGTTAGTTTAACAATTCAAATCCAAGCTGTATCTGATTGGCGAACTACATTTGTCTTAGTGATGCGTTTGATTGATGATGAACAAAAGCTGGAGTCGTATGATTTTATAGAATATTTACCTATACGTGATTGCCAGACGAAATATAATAGTTATCTACTATATTCGTCCCGACCAAAGGACCTGCTGAGAAATTATTCAGTGCAAATCGATGTTTTCAATAAATTAACATTAACACATCGATCGAGTTGGCTTTTTCCAGTGAAATTTTCCTTTCTACCTGTATATCGTCTATCTGTCTTACTAACAATTCCGATTTTTAATAGCAACCCGCGCCACACAGTTGTTCATGGCCGTTGCTTTTATTACATCAACCAACCGAACTCCACATTTTGTCTATGCGATTTTGGCTGGTCCGGATCTCACTGTAGTATCGAACAGAAATGTTCTTGTGCAAAACCTTCACTCTGTATCAACGGCTCGATTTGTGTATGTCCTCTTGACAGATATGGTGCTCGATGTTACCTTCGTCGATCACCGTGCAATTCATGTTCGAACAATGGCCAATGCGTACTCGATGATTCACGTTATAGCTTATCAAAACATCGATCAACATGCTTGTGTCTGAAAGAATATTTTGGAGATCATTGTGAACACCGGCAAACTCAAATTGATGTGTCATTCGATGATCATTTACAACTTCCCTTTTCACTCATTATTCATTTGATTACCGTTCAAAATCAGGCCAAACACATTCGAACAAGTCTGATGAGAAAGATCGGTATTAATCAAGAATTAATTTCGTTCTATACTTCGATTACCTTCAACATTGCACTAGCGGAATTTGATCAAAATTACTATCTGATTCTCCTTCGAGATCGAGCATTCTTCTCAACTATTCTATCAGCCAAAATTCGTCAGTCTCACCGATGTAAATCTCTTACTGAACTATTCAACCAAACCTTTATTAATCAACATTTACTAAAACGTATCAAATTCTATCACAGACCCTGTCAAAACCAACGTGATCTTATTTGTTTCTATGATTCAGTTCATATCTGTTTGTGTGACGTCAATCGGAATGCGAATTGCTTCGAATTCAATCATCATATGGCATACAATTGTCATATCGGTAACCTCTGCGAAAACGAAGGTCTATGTTATTACGATAATTCATCGTGTCCAACAACACCGATTTGCGTTTGTCCGGATTGCTATTACGGATCACGCTGTCAGTTTTCAACAAGAGGGACAAGTTTGTCGTTAGACACAATCTTAGGATATCATATTCAACCGTCAGTGAGAATGAGCCAACAATCAGCAGCAGTCAAGCTTTCAATGGGAATCACATGCATCCTGTTCTGCTTCGGTTTAGTTAACAGTTTATTCTCGTTGTTGACTTTTAGAACGAAACCGTGTCACGACGTTGGCTGTGGTCTCTATTTGTTCTCATCGTCCATCGTTTCGATGGTATTAACAATTGTATTGGCGATGAAATATGTACACCTTCTCATATTACAGATGAAATTAATCGGCAACCGTCGATTTGAATATATGCAATGTTTAGTAACTGATTTTCTCCTTCGAGTGTTGGTCAGTAGCAATGATTGGCTAATTGGCTGCGTTGCAATCGAACGATCATTGAATATCTATAAAGGCGTTCATTTCAATAAAAATCGAAGTAGACAAGTTGCAAAACGGGCGATTTCATTGGTTTTCCTATTGACAGTGTTAACACACATGCATGATCCATGGCATCGACATACAATTGATGATGAAGAGGATCAGCGATCATTGTGTTTGTGCCAGTACTCTCGACCTTTACAAATATACGATTGGATTATCAATATTATTCATTTTGCTTTTCCATTTCTGATCAATTTCATATCGGCATTGATGATCATCATTATTTCCGCTCGAAATCGTTCAAATATTCAGAGAAAAAAGCCCCGTAAAACAGTTTTACACGAACAGTTCCAACAACACAAGCATCTACTTATTTCGCCCATAGTTCTGATTCTATTAGCTGTTCCTCGTTTGATTATTTCTTTCGTATCGAAATGTATGAAATCTGCTCGCGAACCTTGGCTATACCTCATTGGTTATTACATTTCATTCATTCCATCAATGTTAAACTTTGTTATTTTTGTTTTACCATCAAACACATATAGAACACAGTTCGATCATTCAATCAGAAACCTATGGCGCTCATAGGACAATGTTTTATGTTATCGTGTTCTTTTGTTGCACTCCTTGGACTGTATATTATGTAAACGAATGTTGTATGATAGTCGCAACGATCAACAGGAGAAGAGAAAGAAAAAATTCTGATAAGAAATTACTCGGTATGGTACGTACAGAACGCAAAAGAAAAAAAAGAAAACCATGTGATAGAATTACGCACGACCATGCTGACAAAGCACTTTTCTTCTTCTTCTTCTTCATGAGATATAAGCTCTACGACGTAGTGTCGAAATTGCTTACATAGAATGGACGACAGTGAACTTGTCCGAGCACCTTTCAATCACGTCTTGGGCACAGCTTTTACAAATGTGCCAGCTTTTTCGAATACGGACGACGGGGTGTTTCATATCGAACGTCATTATATGCATGGCGTGTTTCTTGGAGTTAAATGGCAATGTGTTGAATACGCACGGCGATGGTTATTACTGAGAAAAAGTTGCGTTTTCAAGAGTGTTCGGTTTGCTGCGGATATTTGGACTCAACTGAAATACGTCGAGCGTGTTACTGACGAAAAACAATTTCGTTTAATACCTCATGCAAATGGTTCTCCGGCAAAACCGCAGGTCGATTCGTTTCTTATTTATTCAATTAGTGAAGAGCAACCTGTCGGTCATATTGCTGTTATATGTGATGTAGGACCAGATTACATTCGTATTGCTGAACAGAATGTTAAGTTTCACTATTGGAACGATGAATACGCCCGCGAAATTCGTATGGTGGAAAAAGACGGTCTGTATTATCTTGAAGATGAAGACCCTATGCATGGATGGATGGAAATTGAAGATGAAAACAACGAACTAAAACCGTTGGATGAATCTGTTATCAATATGATTCATCCTCGATATCAAGAACGTCTCCCGATAGGTAAAATTCAACGATGTACCATTCTCGAGAAGAGTGATGTGACAAGAGATGGTTGGTTAAACAAAGACAATCCGGCAGAGGAATTTTTTATCGAACATTTTCTCGATAATTTCCAACGTGTAAATATTTCTTCGAACCATTTAATGTATTATAAAATTAATGCTGATTTTCTTCTGGCGACTGCTGAAGCATCGAATGAATTACATCAAATGTTTCTCGAGGCAACCAAACGTGTCATTGGCGATGATGCGTTATTAACACGTTTTGGAATACCAAAGCGGCTTTGGAATCGTCTTCGCCGTTCCTGGAATGATGAACAACATCTGACGATGACGGGTCGATTAGATTTAGTATTCAATGGAGAACAAACCAAAGTTTTAGAATATCATGCTGATAATGCAACGGCTCTTTTTGAAAGTGCTATTATACAAAAGAAATGGGCAGAAATAGGTGAATTACCATCGAGTTTTACTTCAGGTCGACGTCTCCATCAGATCTTAGTTAACAATTGGAAAATAATGGATATTACGACTCCGATACATTTATTAATCAACGACAATCAAGAAGAAATGCTTACTGCTCTCTATATGCAAAGCGTTCTAAAAGAAGCCAATATTTCGTCGAAGCTTTTCATTGGTACTGATCAACTATTCTGGAAAGACGATCGTATTGTTGATAAAGATGGTGAACTAATTCAAGTAGTTTGGAAATTATGGGCCTGGGACACTGTTCTTCGCGATGAGCAGTCAGCTGAGCATCAGAACGATGAACATCCACGAATAAGTGATATTCTATTACATGAACAAATTAAAATTATTGAACCTTTTTGGAAGATTATTACCAAGAATAGAGCACTCTTATCTGTACTGTGGGAGATGTATCCCAATCATTCACATTTACTACGTGCCGAATGGAATTTAACGGATGACGCCAAAGAAATATTATTTGTTAACAAGCCAATGTATGGTTCTGATGGTGATGGCATTTATCAAGAACGTTTCGCGTTGGACAACTATGATGGACATCAACCTGTTATTAGTAGTTGGATTATTCGAGAAAAATTCGGTGGATTCGTTGTTCGTGAAGCTGAAAATTCGAATGCTAATGAGAATAGCTGTGTAATACCTTGTTGTATTGTGTGGGAAGAGGAAAAATAAAACGATTGCTTCTTATTTTCACACTTCCTTTCTAGGTGACATATGACACAGTTTATGACGAGAAAACGAAAAGGATTGCATATTGATACGGGTAATTGCACTACAGTAACGTCATATCCAAACGTATAAATAACAACGAAAAGCTACTCGTATAGTCACTGATTGGCAATGTTGCAAGACGGAGATATATGCACAGTCGAGAACGGTGATGGAAAATTCAGTGTGGTCAAAATACTTGTCATGAACGATGAGAAAGTTCATGTACGACTTTACGACCACACATATGACCAGCGACCAGTGGACATAAAATCTAGCATGCTAACTACGAGCTCTATAGCAGAAGAGAACAATGATTTCGGTGTGGGTCACCTACTCATATCCCAAGAAGGATTTGACAATTGGAAACCAATAGCTGTAAAACGTGAAGAAGTTACACAAGATGATCTTAGTGGTTATTTCGTATGGTTACGCGAGTATATTATCGCACTAAATGTGCCGGGTCGACAAAAACCTGGCGTATGGACACCATCGGCCACACCAAAGTCTGTTCGTGAAACAGTAAAATTTATCGTTGACACCTAAAATGCTGAAAATCGATTTAAATTCTCATTATACGACGGTTTCTCTTTTTAATTATCAATAAATTAGGCCAATTCAAAATACATCGGACTGTTCGAAATACGAATTCTCTATCGATCTTAAACTTTAAATTTTCTCTAGGCCATTTCGTACAATCGCATGATAAGACTTTTCTTTTCCTGACACGTCTCAGCCTATTAAAGGCGAATGTTCATTACCATCTCTTTTGTCATATTTCCTCTTCTATGAAGTAGATCTCGGGAAGTATATAAATGACATTCTATTCTAAATTGTAAACTTTTCTATTACTATTAGCATGCCTTCTGCTTCACAGTGGTATTCTTTTGAATATAATCTATCCCACTTCGGAGGTCCTCTACTAATAGGCATTGGCAGTGTTAGCTGTATATTGAACATACTTGTATTCACAAAAAGTAGTTTAGGGAAAAATTCGTGCACAATATGTCTCACAACTGTCAATATTATCAATCTCTTATTCCTCTATTTTGGTTTACTTTCGACGGTGTTAGACATTGGTTACAATATTAACCCTAGTTCGACCAGTATAATCTTTTGTCGATTTCGGTTTTACATGGCTACACTTTTGTCATGTTGTCAATCGTCTTGCCTTGTTTTAGCTTCGATCGATCGTACGTTGATCACATCATCTCATGCATCATGGCGAAAACGTAGTACACCTCGCTTAATGATTACGAGCATAATCAGTATATGTTCATTTTGGGCTATATTTCATATTCATGTATGGATCTTTACACAAATTCTAGAATACAAGCCTAATTATTTCATGTGTTATCACCAACCAGGCGCATACACTGTATTCATTAGTTATTATTCACTTCTAACCAACGGAATTGTACCGCCAGTATTCTTCGCCATATTCGGATGTTGGACAGTGATGAACATTCGTCAAGCGCGTAGTATAAAGCAACGATTATCTATGGTACCGACTGGTGTTGCTACGATTGGTAGGCTGCATAATCTTCGATCTCAAGATCAACAACTCATTCGGATGTTACTCGTTGATATTATTATATACATTATTTGTAAGTTGCCAGTGGTGATCTTGTATATGTATGCACAGATTACACAATATGCAGAGAAAAGTGAAGAGCAGCACACAATAGAACAAGCAATCTTGCAATTCGCATATTTTGTGTTTTTCATTGAAAATAGTATCGGTTGTTATACGAATCTCTTAGTATCGAAGAGGTTTCGTAAAGAACTTCTGCGTCTTCTTACAAAAACGCGATAAAAGACTTCTGCTTGTGCAGCGAAATTGTTTTTTTATGGTTATTATTTCAAATTAATTACCGCATGACTCGACCAGATGATTTACATCAGTTAAATCATTCATTTTAAATAACTTACCTGTTACGAAAAGAGACTGCATCGATGAAAAAAATCAAAAATAATTGTAAATATCAATTTTTTCTCTCTCACTTTATTAGATGCAACTTTGTGATAGGATATCCATAACTTAAAGTATGATTTCGTTTACTGACGCAACCCAATGGAATATCAACAGTTTTTCTAGTCACCATTCAATCAGATGGACACAGGCAATTATTTAATAAAAAATATGTTGAATGATCACGAGTAAACTAATGGTGACGATGTGAATTTCGTTGTGCACCTCTAGCAGAGTTATTGACATATTTATGTGAACTATTGGCTGCAAACGCCGCGCCATGTCCGACATGCAATTGGTGCATTTGACCATAAGCCGCGCGTAGTTGTTGTTCGTAACTTTGATTGAAAACATTGCGTAATTGTACATCAATGTTGCGATAGTGCATAGCAGTTTGGGGGCTCATACCAGTTGGAATACTCATTTGTTGTTAAACGATATGAGAAGGAGGTTGATCGACGATGTGAATATTTTTATCGAATGATTGAGAAAAATATCAACGATGTCACACATATGCCGGTAGTTAAAAAAGTCAAGGTGAGCGATGAAGCGTAGTTAAACGATCGATAATTTCATTTATATCTTGTGCAATATTCTTTCAAATAATGAAGGTACTTAACATAATTGGAAAAATCCAATTTTACCTAAAACATGGAGAGAAAGCGTAGAAATACACGGCTTATAGAGATGAGTAATCGTGTGTTTCGTAAAAAAAAAGGAAGTACGACTGTAATCATATGTATTTATATACATATAACATTGTACAAAAGAAACATTTGATGGCGGGTAATACTATAACGTGCCTTGCACTTTTCGTTGGTTTGTTTTTGATACTACCGTTGTTTATATGGGATATCAGCGCTGCTGTTCGTTATGACGAGTATCGTGACTATATAAAATCCCATACAAACACGACTTGTCTGCTGCTCAATTACACAACCTATGCTCGTCCGTGCCGGAAATGCTCAAATGAATCTATGTGTAGAGAGAATATATGTTATGATGAACACTTTATGTTGTCGTATTCGATCTTGAATGCAAGTAATATTACAAATACCACGATGATTTCCAGTAGTAGAGAAAATCGTACAGAAAAATATCAAGTATGCGACGAATGATACTTTTTAATCTTTCGTACAATGATATGCTTTTTTTGTGTTCAGATTAAACAAAAGTACCCTTGTTATTATCGAACAGAACAAGTGACGTTGGTTACGATGGACTTTCCGGATGGAAGAACTCTTTTGCATCGATCGCGCATTGCTCATTTTATTCTCGTTGTGGCGCTTCAACTATTTGTTGCTTTTATAGTTTATTATCATGAAGAGATCAAGAGAGAACTGTTGGAATTTTACAAACGATCAAAATACCTCACAAAACAAGCATGTAGACAAATGAAACTAATTTGATACGTTTGTTTATCTAATATTTACATAACCACTTCACAATTACATGCCATGCGTTTATGGTTTTCCGCTGTAGTTAATAATATCTTCCAAAATAAACGCTGTTTGACTCATCTTATCTCGCCTGTTAGCATCCCAACAGACGAAAAATACAAACATGTACGGAAGGGCAAGTGAATAATAATCTTTACGAATGTCCGCTAGACTGTATCGTGAAATTCCATATTTTATCAGAGTCTGATGATAAATTTCAAGCAACTGCGGTTCAAGTGAACGAGCTTGTTCACTACCAAGCAGTCGGAGGAAGTATGCAACATCTAATAAGCCGTTCGCCCGACAACATGTTTGCCAATCGAGCAGTACTAAACGATGTGGATGATCATCTTGCAGTAGTACGTTATTTTTCCAGAAATCTCCGTGAGCAAGACTAAACCGTTCGCTACTGAGTGCTTGGAAAAGATATGGTATATATGTCGAAAGTCCATTGGCGTATGCTACTGCTTTGGACGAGAGCTTTCTTTCTAGTAAACGTTGATACGGTTTACTATTGATTCGCTGCGTGTATTTCGGTTGGTAGTAGTTCACTACCGAATTTAATGACGGCAGCCATGCGAACGCATCGGTCAATAGTATTGGATGTTCGAAGAATTCGGCATGGAGAGTAGCAATTGTCGCTACAAGAAGACATAGAGTTCTATCATCGAATCGTAGCCGTTGAACTATTGCCTTGTGAGTCATCGAGAGATCTTCGAGTAAAAGAAGACTTGCATTTGGATTGTCAGCACTTCGCGCGGCATAGTAGAATCGTGGAACTTGAATATGAGAGATACGAGGTGCTAAATTCAAGTAGAATTCTGGTTCCGATGAGGCAACATGTCCATTCCAGATACCAGTCGATAATTTCAGTATCATCGATGATGGTAAGCTATTGTCGAGAACTGACGAGTATTGAATATTAAAAAGACGATAAATAGGCCCACCCCAGCCTTTTCCTTCGCCAATCCTCTCTGATTCGTAGGAAACTATTTCGACGGGTACGTTTGATGATTTCGAAACCATTTCAGAGAGAGATTCGGGTGTAAGATCTTCGATTTTGTACGAAAATACAGGCGCAGACGATACATCCAAAGGCATTGCATCCTTTCGGCTGCACCACAAATGATGCCGTAAGATATACGATGTAATATTATCTAGATGAGTACATAGTTGAAGTTGTTCATGTGTTACCGAAGCTTCGCTAGCACATCTTCGAATTGCAGTCGACGAGAGGTTCAGGTCAGTTGCTTTAAATAAATGAAATCTAGGAAAAGAATATGACTAGAATCCTGGTGATCGAATTGATGAACCAACCGTTCGGGAAACGATGAGCATGTCCACTTTTTTTGCCATTGGTTTTCTCGTTTATCTTGATTAGAGCCGGCCGTTTTCTCGTTCGAATTACGATTCAAAACGTACAGATGTTGAAATCCTAACCGAGTTGCTATTTCCATAGGAGGAAAACGCAGAGCATCTTCACCTTTTAACCAAAATACATCAATTTCATTTCCATCAGGCAATTGTGAACGAACACGTTTCATAAACCCATCCATGATAATACCTAAACGAGTTGCGCGTGTCTGAAAAGTTTCATACAGATCTACCATCACCCAATCGAGATTTTCCACTGCTAGATGAATCATAGCTAGGCGATGCCCGATACTCAGAAATTCAGTTGAATTTAATTTTGCTGCAAGATATTCGGAATGTGACGGAGACATGTACGCAGCGAGCAATTCATGTGTTCCTAAACTATCAATATATTGTTTCGCTGACTGTAATACATTGACATGACCAGCATGGATTGGTGCGAATGAACCATTGTAGAAGCAAATCGTCGGAATCAAATTTGTTCGACGTGCTTTTAAACGATGCTGAGGAAGAGTCCATATCTCGTTTGGTTCGAGAAAAGTTTTTATAGGAAGTGGAAGATTACAATCAGTCGTAGACATACTACTATTTAAACTGCTTTCCAACAACACGTTTTATATGTCGCATAAAGTAAAATATGTTGCGTAAGTACTGATAAGAAGTTTGCCGTGTAAATTGAGTCATTCATTCATCATAAAAGCAGGGGAGGAATACGTCGAAGCGCAATCACCTCGAATGTTCTTATTTTATTCAATATTTATTTGAATTCTGGATGATTACAATTTCTCAAAACAAAAAAAATCTTGTCCTCATTTGTGACCGTAGGCAGTACATTTCCAACAGGGAGTGTTATGATAAGTTGTACCTGGACATTGACCAGTATGTTGTTTCGGTGCACAAACGATGATATCACCACAAGAAAATGTGTTGCAACCACCACGAAGACCTTTTAAGGAACAAAATAAGAATTTTTTCAACATCCAAAATGAACACTTACGAAGAACTAAATGCAAAGTTGATTCTTTTTGAATATTGTAATCCGACAGTGTTCGTCCGTCTTCAAGCTGTTTGCCAGCAAAAATCAATCGTTGTTGATCTGGAGGGATACCTATTTTTCTCGAATACGTAAGATTAGAAGAATATCAGTTCAACTATCCTACCTTCTTTATCGTGAATTTTAGCCTTCACATTTTCGATTGTGTCGGAAGATTCGACCTCCACTGTGATTGTCTTTCCTGTTAATGTTTTCACGAAAATTTGCATATCTAGATATAATGACGAAAACAATCATGAATTCATAAACACAGAAGAATGTCAGTTATACTTTGACGTTGTCGATGATATAGAATGCGTATGTATCGAAGAAGGCATTTATTTATATACAATGTGCAAGAGTAGGGAAAAAACCTTCATGTACATATTTTCTGACTCAGCCGAAAAAACACAGTACGTGAATCTGGTACCATCGGGAATATTCTTTTTCCTTTTCTATTGCGTTGTGCAACTTGGTTTTTTCACATTCACGGATTTTCTATCGTTGTTCGTCAATAGAGAATGGCACACGAGATTCTGGAAAAACCTAAATCTGCTCTCGTTTGAAGACAATTTTTCGTTGATAGAAAAGAACCGTAATATAGTAAAGTAAAGCTATTAATATTGGAGGTTGATTCAACTATCTCAGAATAACAACGCTATTTCTCCAGTTTATTCACACTTAATAGTAAATTGAAATATGACATTTAGCCTGGAAAAAAGAGAGCAGTTTCATGATCATGAAAATTACACAATAACATAAATAATGGGTCTGTGATGAGGTTACTTAAGTTGTTGAGTTCGATATCCATAGAGTGTGCGAAAAAACTAGATTTATTCTTATACGGACAGTGAAATGAATGTTATTAATGAAATAGAAATAGAATATCATGAAAAAAAAGAACTCGAAGTACATTTCGAATGGAAGAGAACACCGGGCTACAGAAATTTATTAATTTTCTTCTGAACATTTTTACATTCTGCAATGTGGGGTACAAGTGAACATAGATCAGATATATATATTTCCTTATCTTTGATGTTATTTGAGGATGCTAGGATACGTCATAGTTGACGTCATTGTAAATAAGGATCATTGAAAAGGATCTTCCTTCAAACTATATCGTTCAAAAGATTATAAATGGATCATGAATATACTCAACGGGGACGCATCAGATACACATATATCTTTCAGAGGATTTAAAAATATAACTTGTATGAAAGGAGGGCCTGTGGGATGTCTGTACGTCAGCGGATGTCAAATTTTATTCCTTTACAATTTTTTGATTCAATAGAGAATTAAAGTATCAGCTCATTCACTTGATTTCTCTCTTCAGCGTAAGCATTGTCTAAACGATTGAATTCAAATGTCCACTGTCTCACTGGTATTTACTTTGATACAGATCGGTTTATTCGCTCTAATTATTCTTTTAACTTTAATTTATTCTCTGACAATTTTGTGCATTCGACGTTTTCATTGTCAAATCAATATGTTCACCCTCAATGTGTGTTTGGCAATTATCGTTTGTGCACTCTATTGGATGACCTACTATATAATGTTGGAATTTAATCCATTGAAATTGTTTTCAGTAAATACTTGTGGCTTTCTATCTTATACTCAAGTGCTGTGTACTTTCCAAGTATCGCTTGCTTTCACAGTGGTCTCGATCCATCGACTATGTCTGATCGTGTATCCAACAAAATTATTTTTCAAAACGAAACAATGGGCTACCATTTGTGTGTTAAGTCAGTGGTGTGTTGGTGTCGCATTTTCATTACCGATATTAATCGATCAATCGGTAAAGATATAAATAAGGATCCATGACAGATCTCTCATAATTCTGTTTGAATATTTAGTCTTGTGCAACAGCCGAATGGAAACGAATCTACACATTGATTCTGGTAGTCATTGTTCCATCGTTGAGTCATGTGATTATCAATAGTATCATAGTCAAGTATGTCCGTGCATCATCGCTGCGAGTTCGACCAGAAACAGGAGCAACTCAAATCAGTATGATTAATCCCACTAATCAGAACCAAGCACGAGCACAGCATCAGACTAAAATCAGTCGGCGTGATGTTCATCTTCTTCAACATATGATATTCATGTTTTGTATCTTCGTTGGTGGATGGATGCCTATCTATGTGATGACAGTTGTCATGGCGTATACCTATGTCGATCTGATTGTCATGCGGATTTTATCCATCTCAGCTGAACTATGTCTGTTATGTGATATTGTTGATCTGTTTGTGTATAATCGTGAAGTTAGACAGGTTTTAAAGAGTATTTTATTTTCGAATATAATATAGTTCTATCCTCTGCTATTTTTAGCGTCATCATTTGAATAAAAGACAAAAGCACTTTTTCGTATTATGTAAATATTCAGGCAAAATATATGCAGTTTTCAAAATGCAATATGCACTTAATAATGCCTAACTATTTACATATCTTCAAAACGTTATATATATGTCATAGGCAGAATTAAGTTTCAGGCAAAATTAAACTTAGTCGAAATTCGTTCATTATAAAAGGCGCAAAATTGAGATGGAATAACGAACGAACAACTTAGAATGTTTTTTTTTGTATGTGAAAAAAAGACTTTATTGAAAAAGAAGCCAAAGCTCGCCATTCTCACTTGTTTCTTCCCCCCCCCCCTTTTTTTGGTCGGGAAAATGAG